>JAOVVF010000033.1:1748038-1758338 GCA_028565595.1 Duopalatinus emarginatus | reverse complement strand
CTATAGTGATCTTATGGTGATCCTATACTGATCTTATAGTGATCCTGTAGTGATCGTATAGTAATACTATAGTGATCGTATAGTAATACTATAGTGATCTTATGGTGATCCTATAGTGATCCTATAGTTATCTTGTAGTAATACTATACTGATCTTGTAGTAATACTATAGTGATCTTATGGTGATCCTATAGTGATCCTATAGTTATCTTGTAGTAATACTATACTGATCTTGTAGTAATACTATAGTGATCTTATGGTGATCTTGTAGTAATACTATAGTGATCTTACGGTGATCCCGTAGTGATCTTATGGTGATCCTATAGTGATTTTATGGTGATCCTTTAGTAATCTTACGGTGATACTATAGTAATCTTACGGTGACCCTATAGTGATCGTATTGCAATACTACAGTTAACTTTTACATTGTTAAAAAATATCTGTCACAGAACGAAAATAAGCTGTGCGTTCTCTAGTTTTGTGCACGCATAATAATAAGGTTGTTGGTGATTTTACTAGAGAATAAGAGAGAAAGAGAGAGAGAGAGAGAGAATCTGCAATACGCGTAAGTGGCCGATATTGGGGGACAGCCGATGTTAGCAGGCGTGATGTTAGCGTTATAGTTATATCTAAACGTCCCACTGCTAAAACATCAGACTGTAACAGTTGAGGAGCATCATTAACTACACAATAATTATTATACTGATAATAAACACTAAGACATCCATTCATAAAATAGGATTTATCAACTCGCTATAATTCATTTTATCAGATGTTGCTGGTTTGTTTTCGGCTGCGATGTTCAGCTTGTAAAGGTTGATGTCGCTGTTACGGTTACGTCCGTATGTGGCGGAGTGATAATTAGCTAGTGTTGGTCCCAATGGAACGTCTCTCGGCCAATCAGGTTGCAGGGTCAGAACTAACTGTGGTATAATGAAACATATTCAGCAGCAGTTCGGGGCTTCTTTGATTTATTTTCTTTCTTTTGTAAAAAAAAAAACTGTTGTGTCAAGGTGGTGTGTTATCATGAATTTTTATCCTGGCTGAAGCACTTTTGTTTTAATCTGTTCAATCTGTTTACAAAGAATAAGAAACTCTGCTTTCGTCATTTAAAGTCAAAGTTTATATTAAGGCAAATAAAAGATGAACATTGATTTATTCAAACCATTTTTATTACTAAAGTATTATATAGTTTTTGTAGGAGATGATTTCACAGACAATTCAATTTTCAGACATCAGTAGGTACAGACTTTCATTGTAGGGATTCTTGATATTGGAATTATATCGTATCGACCAAAAGTATCGTATATATTGCAATATAAATTTTGGCCATACCGTCCCAGACTAAGAGATCCTGTAATCATCCTGTAGTGATTTTATGGTGATCACACAAGTAAAATTGTTACCCTGTAATGATTTCATTTCATTTATTACAGCAATAATTGAGCATGAGAGCAGTTTACAGATCCACTTGCTTTGATTTATCTTTTCCATTTAAAAATGAACTCCAGACCTCGGATCAGGAAAAGCCGAGATCAGGAGATCGGAAGGTCAGGAGATGGGATACGAGGCAGAGCTTCCATTTCCAGTTGTGTTCATTTTTAGCAGTGTGTGGAGCAGCTGCCTTCTCTCATCTATTACTGCCATAAATCATAAATATCCACCTGAGCACAGACCATAGTGCGCACACACACACACACACACACTCAACCACGTCCCTACTTAAAATACATTTCTGAAATTCAGTTCTGTCTGAACCAAACCCCAGAGAACAGAGATGTAGGTCAGGACTGGGACTCGAATCACAGCCGACAGAAATCTCAGGTCCTGATCACTACACTGATCCTCCTGCAGTGTGTCTGTGAGTTCAGATACACCACATCCAGAACATATCCAACTAAACCTCGAACAGCTGAGGATCAGAACCTCCTGTGTGTAATCTGATTTATAAAGAATAATAACCTCGGTGTCATGCAAGTGTAGAGAAGTAATCACTGATGCAGAGCTGATCACATGATCAGAGTGTTTTATTCTTCTTACACTTCAGCAGTTTGTTTATGAATGTATTTTCTTTTATTCGTTAAAGATCAACACACGTCTTTTATACTGGTTTTAGATCTAATGTTGCTGAAAATCCCCCATGCAAATTCCTGTTCCTGTTTTTTTTTCTTTTAGAGAGCTTAATACAGTTTATTACAGCAGGTGGAATCTCAGAAAGCCTTAACGATGCTGTGACTTTAGAATTTAGGTTATAACTTTATATTAGTAGGATGTTCATGAAAACTGTCTGTAACAGTGAATTTAAAAAAATCTGGAAAAAAATGTATTAATATTAAAAAAAAATTTAACACAAAAAAATTATCCACCAAAATTCGATATTTAAAATAAGAAAAAAGTGCTCGGGCTCAGCAATGCAGTGTAATAAAATAAATAAATAAAAAAGATGATTAAAAATTGAATTTTAATAGAATTTTTAAACATAAAAAAAACCCCACAAGTTCAACATTTCAAATAAAAAAAGTAGTGCTTGGACGTGGCAATGCAGTGTAATTAAAAAGGAATAAATTCTTCTAAATTAATACAAATATTGTTTAAAATTTTAATTGTAAAAAAATCCAGAAAAAAGTTAATAAAAAAAATAAATAAAAGAAATTGCTTGCACACAGCAATGTGTAGTACTGGCGGACAGGCTGACGGACATTTCAATAATATTTTTAAACCATGAAAAAAAAATCCATAAAAATTTTAAATTTTAAATATAAAATTGGGCTTGGACACAGTAATGTACAGCAATGATACAAATAAGCAAAGAAGTCAAAACTATCATTTAATATATAATTTAATTTTAAATATAATTATATGTAATAATTATTATAATAAAATATAAATATAAAATATATAATATATAAAATACAAATATAATTATATATAATAATTTAATAATAATTAAATTTAATAATTTTAAATACATATTTTATCCTTTATTTTGCATAATAGGAAAAAAACCCATCTCATTTTCTTAAATGTTTATCCCCGTAATGAACATGTTGAGTATTATTGTACAGTTCGGGGATTATTTCAGCTGGTAGGACAGAATTGTTAGACTGAGAAGACTGAGACAGGAGATGGTGATCCCTCCAGGTGCAGGAGAACCAGGTTTTTATCACTCCACAGGAACCTGATTATAAAACAGGAGCAGGTAGGAGAGGAGCTGTGTTAAAGAACTGCACAGAAATGTTGCACTGCTGTATCGGCAACAGAAGAAACAACCTTTACCTTTAACAGTGGTGTCATTAACGACTATTTATAAGGTGTCGGAACAAATAGTACAGACGGGCAGCACCTCGAGGATCAATCAGCCAGCATTCAGTATTTAACTAATAATAAAATAATAAATAGCTGCAAACAGGACATAGGCAAAACCTTAGCATTCACACAGCAATCACTTACAATGAATAATCAAAATATATATATATATATATATATATATAAAAACCAAACAAGTAATTAAATAAATTGATTAATTATTAAAGTAATCATCCCAATTTTAATACATTAATACAGAAATTAAATACTTATAAATTAAAAATTTATCCTAATAAAAAAAAGGAAATAAAAAAAGAAAGGCACTTGATATATAAATGATAATCAATAAATTAATTAATAAATAACTGGAATTAATTCCAGTGTTACAGGATCGGATAAAATTTAAGATATCCAATCCGGTTTTTTTTTTGTTTTGGTTTTTTTTTTGGTCCTGTGCCACTGCTACGTCTGTTAGAGTATGACGTACAGTGCAGTGATGGGTGGATGGCCAGGTAATGAACAGTAAGTAAAAGGAATGCCGAGCGCTCCTCAGACACGCACGCCTGCCGCGCTTCACCGAAACGCTGGATCAGATACGGTTTTATTAGCCGTGGGAGTGCCAGCGCTCCAAAGCGAGGAGCTGTGCACTGTGCCGAAGAAATGTTCTTCTTTCCTCCCTCGACTCGAGAGCTCTGAATGACGCCCTCACACCCCGAGGATGATTCATCACCACTACATTCGACAGCACGACGAAGTGTTTGCCAGATCCGGGGGACAGGGTGGGGGTGGGACATCAAGGACTTGTCTGATGTGGGAAAGAGGGTGAGTTGGATATCCGGAGTTCTGCACACTGCTGTATTTCTCTTGATGATCATTTCTAAATTTGCGGTGGTTGCTTCATGCCACCACAGTGTACGACTCGTGGCATGGGAGTCAAGTACATGATGCCTCTTTGGGGGCTGCCATTCACTGGTGGGTGGTTCTGGCTTGACAAGCAACCAGTCAGAGCAAGTTGTTTTTTTGTTTTTTTGCACCTCCCAGAAGCTACCATATTTATTAAACCAGGGGTAGTTCTGAGTGGACAAGGATCTACTGGGATGTACCATTGTAGGAATTTAAGTTTGGGCTTCTCAGAAGCTGAATGAATGAAAAATGAATGAATAAAGTGAACTATTTGCCTCCTGTGTTTTGCACACAGAAGGAATGTGACCTCTGCATTTAACCCATCTATGCAGTGAAACACACACACCAGTTAACACTAGGGGGCAGTGAACACACTTGCCCGGAGCGGGGGGGCAGCCCCAAACCACAGCGCCCGGGGAGCAGTTAGGGGAGTTAGGTGCCTTGCTCAAGGGCATTTCAGTCGTGTCTTGCCCTGGGTGGGGATCGAACACGTGACCTTCCAGTCATGAAACCGGTTCCCTAACCACTAGGCAACTGCTGCCATCTTTATTACACCAGGGGTAGTTCTGAGTTAACCATGAACTACTGGGATGTACCATTGTAGAAATCTGAGTTGGGGCCTTTTAGAAGCTGCCATCTTTATTACACCAGGGGATGTTTTAAGTGGATAAGGAACTACTGGGATGTACCATCGTAGAAATCTGTGTTTGGGCTTCTCAGAAGCTACCATCCTTATTAAACCAGGGGTAGTTCTGAGTTGACAAGAAACTACTGGGATGTACTATTGTAAGAATGTTTGTTTGGTGTTCTCTAAAGCTGCCGTCTTTATTACACCAGGGGTAGTTCTGAGTTGACCATGAACTACTGGGATGTACCATTGTAGAAATCAAAGTTTGGGCCTTTCAGAAGCTACCATCTTTATTACACCAGGGGTAGTTCTGATCTGATAAGGAACTACTGGGATGTACCATTGTAGGAGTCTGAGTTTGGGCTTCTCAAAAGCTGCTGTCTTTATTAAACCAGGTGTAGTTCTGAGTAGACAAGGAGCTACTGGGATGTACCATTGTAGAAATCTCAGTTTGGGCCTTTCAGAAGTTGCCATCCTCATCAAACCAGGGGTACTTTTGAGTTAACAAGTAACTACTGGAATGTACCATTGTAGAAATCTGAGTTTGTGAATTTCAAAACCTGACATCTTTATTAAACCAGGAGTAGTTCTAAGTTGACAATGGACTACTGGGATGTACCATTGTAGAAATCTGAGTTTGGGCCTTTCAGAACCTGATATCCTTATTAAACCAGGTGTAGTGGTCCTGCAGCCAGTCAATGCTAGTTGTAATCATCATATGAAAGGAACCCTGTCATCCACATCCACTGGTTCCTCCCGAGAGTTTATAACAGTCGGTCTGTTTTCCCAACTCAAAGGCCAAGCTGAGATATACTATCGGTGGCTTTTTTTACACACCCACACGTCTCGCTTGGTAACAGCCCATATACTGGAATGTCTGGCATCCTTTTGGCTGTTTATCAAACCCAGCTGTCGGCGCACTAGCGCGCTCATGCTAACAGAAAAGTGGCCCGCTGTTTGCTGAGCCACTGCTTTTGCATTGCAAATAGGGGGCTTGTTCTGTTGTCAGGGATGAGTTTGAGGTTTTATTGCTTGGCAGGGTGTGTGTGTGTGTGTGTGTGTGTGTGTGTGTGTGTGTGTGTGTGTGGTGTAATCAGAGAAGACCTCACACCCTGCTGTGTATAATCGCTATAGGTGCTTATCCGTAGACGAGGTGAGATTAGACTCGTCTGTATAAGAGGAAAGATTAGACTGGTTTAGACTCATCTGAAAGTGACCATTTTTATCCCGTTCCTGATCTCAGGTACACACCTGAAGCAGTTTTTTTTTTCTAATACACACCAGCACAACGTTTCCTTTTTATTAAACAAACCAGGAAATAACCATGTTTATCCAACAGCGCTGTCGGATTCTTGATTCTGATCAGTCAGTGACGTTTTACAGCGGCTCTGACCGGAGTGCTGGCTGTCATTCATTTGTTTACACCAAAGGGGTGGAAAAACCGGTACACCAGTCTAGAGGTCGACCGATATATCGGTCGGACGATATACCGAGCCGATATTTGCGATTATTTTACTATATCGATATCGGGCGATATTTGTGTTTAGAAGCACCGATTTGAAGTCGGGTATTACTGTGAGTGATTCAGTGATATTGGGAATATTTATGATGACAAGAGGAGCCGACTGACTGGAGAACATGCAAAACAGCTGTGCTTCCTGCATTACAATGAACCTGCTGTTCTTAAACTGAGAGTAGTGAGAACTTTCAGTAAAACATGAGTAGAGTGAGGCAGACTCCAGGACTACAACTGAGTTAAAATGAAAAAGCATTCCTTTACATCTTCTTCTGTAATGTTTACATCATTTCCTTCACCTTGAAACGAGGGGGTTTGCTGCTGTTTTATGCTGCTAAGTGAAGTTTTATTTACAGGTTACTTAAGGATTTATATACAAATAACACTTGTACATAAATAACCCCTAAACACAGATGTTGCTGGTTGCTGTGAGTGTCTGCAGCACCACTCATTATTTTTTTATATCTATATATATATATATATTATATTTTTCAGCTATGTATAAAAGTTGTATTTGTTTTATTTAAATGTAGATTTAAGTCGACACTTACGCTCCAACAAATTTGAAAGATTCAAAACTTTTATTCTAAAACTTTTATGTAAACGATTGACAGTTGTTTATGTTTATATTTGGTCAGTGTATCGATATTGTTTGGTTAACTTTAGTTATATATTTAAGTGCACAGAATTGAGATTCAACAGATGGTTCAAGTCAGTGTTCAATAAACGAGGTTAAGTTCAGAAATGTTGTGCATCCACTTATTATTAGTGAGATTTTCTAGCATGCAAATAAAAGGGAAAACTTTTAAGATATCGGCCCTAAAAATCGGCAGTGCAGATCGGCCGTTGGCTGTCTCTGACCTCTAAATATCCACACTGGCATTGGTTTTAGAAAAACCCATATCGGTCGTTCTCCTCACCAGTCTAATACACCAGACCTCCTCCAGAAGGTCTCTTTTAGTTCGATAACGCTCAGATCTGATGACCTAGGTGTGAATGACTAAACCCCTCGCATGAGTGTTCCTCTAGATCAGCGGTTCTCAACCTTTTGCAAGCTGGGCCCCCAAAAGCTGGTTCATTGCAGTTGGGGCCCCCCTTCCTCATGGCACCACCCCCCTCTTTTACCGGCCCCACCCCCACTACACCACCTTGCAAAGATAGATAGATAGATAGATAGATAGATAGATAGATAGACTATTTTTTAGGTCCACACTATTATCATTATTATTATTATTATTATTATTATTAGGTAGGCCTATCATCATTACTAGGCTATTGTTTAGATTTATTAGTGTGCACCGGTTGAGAACCACTGCTCTAAACATAACTTGGCGTCTCTAGACGCGTCGGCGCCCATCATGATGAAAGGCTGTCAGAAAGAAGGGACACATCCTGTTCGTCTGTCGAGACGTTTGCAGACGTCTGGTAACAGCTCTGGAAGCTTCCATAGATGTCCACTGGTTTATATTTATGGCAGCCATGGATTAAAGTTATGGAACCTGGTTTTGCAGCTGGAACGTAATCCTGCGACTGCTCCCTACATGCCTTAAATGAGGGCTTCCCCTCGCTCTGGGCGGGTGTGTTCACTTCGCCCCGGTGTTTAGTGGCGTGTGTGTGTGTGTGTGGCACACTTGACTTTCACTTCAGTAAGTGTTAAACCAATGAAGTATCGTGACGAATTATTGCGGTGCGTGTGTAACATATAAACGAAAACACACACGCACTGAGAACTTTCACAACAAGAACCGTTTATTCGATGCCAGATGCCATTTTCCGACTCACCGTACTCCATCTCGCTCCAAAGTAAACATTGTTCTCAGACTGGTGGTTAAACTAAAGACAGATGCGCCCAATGATACGCAGTCTGCCAGGTGAAACATCCGCATGCTTCAGTCTGCGAACTGGTTTAAACTGAGTGAGTTAATAAGCGGCGAGTTGGTCTGAGAGAGAGAGAGAGAGAGAGAGAGATGGACGGACGGACGGATGGAAAAAAAGAGAGAGACTGAGAGCCCCCTTATACACTTTTCTTCAATAATGCCGTCAGTGTCTCCCCGGAATAGAACACGTCCTGTCCTCGGCTCGTGTTAGAGGCATTCTTCGCCCCGGCTTTATACGTGACCATGAGCACTGAGAGAGCACTGTTCACGACGACCGCCACTGAACCCGAGCGCTCGGAGATTACTGATGAATCACGCCCCGGAGATCAGGCGCACGCGTCATCTGGCATGAAGTCCCCACCAGAACATGGTGAGAACATTAAAACCACCGACGGGTGAAGTGAAGTGAACAACGTCGGTTGTTCTCTTTTTTTTATAGTGACACCTGTCAAAGGGGTGGGATGTGTTGGACAGCAAGTGAACACCCAGCTCTCAAAGTTGATGCGTTGGAAGGCGGGAAAAATGGATGATCGGAATGACGGAGCGACAAGGACCAAATTGTGATGTCTAGACGACTGGGTCAGGGCATCTCCAAAAACAAGAAGGTCCAAGAAGGACATGCGGTGGACTGGTCATGGACACCCAAGACTCACTGATCTGCATGAAGGGTTGAGGTCTAAACCATCTGGTCCAATGCTCCACAGAGAATCCAGACTTGATGACATGTACCACAGGACAGCATGCCTGGATGGACCAGGACTGATTAGACTAGACTCAGTGGTTGTGTCGTGGCTGATGGTGTATTTATAGTGGTAACTTTACCATTCCTTTGGTCAGCTAGGTTCTACTATTCCTCTGGTACCAGCTACACTCATAGTGTTGAAATGTGAACTGAAGATATGTTATTGACGGTTCTTGAGCGTCCCTACGAGCCCAAGTCTGATTGTAGGTTGCAGAAATGGACCCAGTGGGAGGAAAAAGACGGCGCTGTTTAAAATTGACGTTTGTTCTCGTGTCAGACGAGTGAGTTGAGCGGGAAACGTGGGAGGTTGGCGTTAAGGCCTCGCGGTCATGTGGTTCAGCTTGTTTGCCTAGACGGATTATTCAGTTCATAACAAATTGATTAATCGGATCCAATTGGGATTCATCTCTCTAATACGATGCAGGTCCAAACCCCTATACCATTATATGGAACCACTACTAGGCTATGTATTTTACATAGACTCGACTGTACCAGGTTTTTCAGCACTTCCAGTGTATCGAAGTCACCCACCCCCCCAACCCCTGAGTCTTTGTGTATATTAACCCCACTGAGAGAGATTACCCACTCCGCTGTGCTTTGACTGGAGCGTTCTCAGGGAAGAAAGACGAGCAGCATGTGGGCTTGGGTGATATTTTCTGAGTCAGATATTTTCCTGCGTCAGATTCCGGCTCTCCGCTCCGAGACAAGCGAATAGCGAGCAGCGCTAATGAAGCAAGCGAACGAGCACTGAGCGCCGTGTTGTTATTAAAACAGAGCCACATCGACATCACATTTCTTAAATCCTCTCACCACGTTTTCTCACCATTACACTAAAACATGGTGTGAAGACCTGTAAATTATTCAGTGTTATTAGAGTGTCAGAAATACAGGATTTTAACACAGATGTTTCACAGAACACCATGTGATGGTAAAAAAAAACTGTTACGGTATAATACACTAATGTGGTTCGGTTTTTGAGGACATTTGTTCACCTTGTGAGTTCATATTTATGATATCAGTAATAATATTAATAACAACAATAATAATATTTAATACTGTTGTTATTATTATTAATAATATATACATAAACAATCCTCTTTATAATTTCTATTATTTTGCCGTTGAAGCTAAGAAAAGTTTAGTCCGTTTACTTGTTTGTATTTATTTATTTTTCTGTTTATTTATTTAGATTAAAATGTGAAGAATCGTCATTAATACAGGGAGGAAAAATAATCCTATTCAAAACTGTTTTACTGCATGAAAATTAATAAATATATATTTTTATTATTAAGAAATGTTTATTATTATACAGCCTTATTAAAGCTTAAA
>JAOVVF010000033.1:1648640-1664941 GCA_028565595.1 Duopalatinus emarginatus | reverse complement strand
CCCCTAGTGTTCACTGGTGTGTGTGTTTCACTGCACAGATTGGTTAAATGCGGAGGTCACATTCCTCTGTGTGCAAAACACAGTAGGCAAAAATAGTTCACTTTCACTTTCATACTACACAAGCTTGTAGAAATATTCTATAAGCCATAATTCCATAAACACCATCCTTCCCGCAGACCAGACGTCAGATTACAACCGTAAAACCACTGACCGCTGGCGTGAATATTGATTGTTTCGTTGCGTTACATCAGTTCTCAAAGTTGATGTGTGGAAAGCGGGAAAAATGGGCGACTTTAACAAGGACTAAAACAGCAGCTCTTGTGGCGGTGTTTCTGGTATACAGTTTTAAGTACTTACCAGAAGTGGTCCAAGGAAGGACGACTGGTGAACCAGAGACAGGGTCATTGGTGACCTGATCTCACTGGTGCACGTGGGGAGGGAAGGTTTGTGTGTGTGTGTGTGTGTGTGTGTGTGTGTGTGTGTGTGTGTGTGTGTGTGGTCCGATCCTATAGAAGGATCCGTTGGTAGCATTTCAGAATCCGTTTCTTGAGTCAGAGCTGATGATTTTAATGTTATGGTGAAATATATATTTATATATATTGAACATTCATGGAAGGAGTCTCCAGTTTCAGAGGTAAATCCTTGAACAGGATTGGCTGGTGAGGGAACGACTGTTTACAGATTAACAGGAAATGTAGATCTGTCCGTGGGAACGGACCCTCAGATGTCCGAGAGATTTAGAAAGTTTAATAAGAAGCTCTTCAAGACGTGTTTGAATGTAAAAAGTCGACACACTGATTAAAGCGGTGATGGATGAATCCAGTCGGGTTTAAATGACGGTAAACGAGGACTTCCTGTTTTTTGTTTCCTGTTTCTGTTGGTCATTTGCAAGTCCTGAGTGATGATAATGTATCATAAGCACAGATCTGGATCTTTTACAGCACATTCACTCTATTAGCCTGTGTGCAGAGTAGATTCACTTCCTGAGTCGATTCAGGTTTAAATTGCCTTACAAGTTCTGTTAAGCAGCTCACATCTTCTGTCAGATCACAGATTTGATTCGCTTACTGAGTCGGTTCACAGCTGTATTGCTTTAGCAGCTCAGTTTGTTACACACTTTATATATTTAATTTGCATCCGGAGTCGATTTAGAGTCGAATCATTTAAGCAGTTTGGTTTAGCAGCTCAAATCATGAATTTGACTCACTTTCTGAGTTGATTCAGAGTCGAATCACTTCTGTAGTTCTGGTTCAGCTCAGATTTGTAATCAACTCACACGTTTGACTCACTTTTTGGGTCGATTCACTTTTTCACAGTGTTTGTGGAGCAGGAGGAGCAGCATGGTTTAACTACACGCTGCATCTGTAGTGTTAATTCAATCAATTAATCAATTAATTAAATTAGAATAGTATATACTGCACACTGCATACTACAGTAGTATATACTGCACACTGCATACTACAGTAGTGCATACTGCACACTACAGTGGTATATACTGCATACTACAGTAGTGCATACTGCACACTACAGTGGTATATACTGCATACTACAGTAGTGCATACTGCACACTACAGTGGTATATACTGCATACTACAGTAGTGCATACTGCATACCGCACACTACAGAAGTATATACTGCATACTGCATATTACAGTAGTGTATACTGCATACTGCACACTACAGTAGTATTACTGCATACTGCATACTACAGTAGTATATACTGCATACTACAGTAGTGTATATACTGCACACTGCACACTACAGTAGTGCATACTGCACACTACAGTAGTATATACTGCATACTGCACACTACAGTAGTATATACTGCATACTACAGTAGTATATACTGCACACTGCATACTACAGTAGTGCATACTGCACACTACAGTGGTATATACTGCATACCATGGTAGTGCATACTGCACACTACAGTAGTATATACTGCACATTGCAAACTACAGTAGTGTATACTGCACACTGCACACAACAGTAGTGTATATACTGCACACTGCATACTACAGTAGTGCATACTGCACACTACAGTAGTGTATATACTGCACACTGCATACTACAGTAGTGCATACTGCACACTACAGTGGTATATACTGCATACTACGGTAGTGCATACTGCATACCGCACACTACAGTAGTATATACTGCATACTGCATACTACAGAAGTATATACTGCATACTGCATATTACAGTAGTATATACTGCATACTACAGTAGTATATACTGCATACTGCACACTTCAGTAGTATATACTGCATACTACAGTAGTGTATACTGCATACTGCACACTACAGTAGTGTATACTGCATACTGCACACTACAGTAGTATATACTGCATACTGCACACTACAGTAGTATATACTGCACACTGCATACTACAGTAGTGTGTACTGCATACTGCATACTACAGTAGTATATACTGCACACTGCACACTACAGTAGTGTATACTGCACACTACAGTAGTGTATACTGCACACTACAGTAGTATATACTGCACACTACAGTAGTATATACTGCACACTGCATACTACAGTAGTATATACTGCATACTGCACACAACAGTAGTATATACTGCACACTGCATACTACAGTAGTATATGCTGCACACTAGTGTAGTGTATACTGCATACTGCATACTACAGTAGTATATGCTGCACACTACAGTAGTGTATACTGCATACTGCATACTACAGTGGTATATGCTGCACACTAGTGTAGTATATATTGCACACTGCATACTACAGTAGTATATGCTGCACACTACAGTAGTGTATACTGCATACTGCATACTACAGTGGTATATACTTCATGCTGCCTACCGCCTGTAGTATGTAGTAGTCAGAAAAGTCGAGGTACCTGTAGCGTACTACACAGTCATGTGATCTGCGAATTTGACTGAGAGAATTTAAAGAACCAGAAGTTTAAAAATGTCCAAAACCTTTCAGTTATTATAACTAATCAGTGTGTGAGGAGGGGGAGGAGGAGGAGGTCCACACTGCTGTCTAAAACATCTGTAACTGTTTTATTTTTGCACTTAAGTGTAAGTACAGTGACTGCGATGCTAACAACCAGTTAGCGTTTTTACCTGACTTTTATATTAAATAATGATGGAATAATAAACCGCGTTGCATGATGGGATTGCAGTACGTCATGAAGATCAACTCCTCTGTATACTAGACAATCTGACCTGAGCAGTACGTCATCCGGGTTCCTGTAGTACACTACAGAGATCCAGTTTGGTCGCATACTGCATACTACATACTACATGCTACTTTTAGGCAGATTTAGTATGCGAGTAGTGTCTAGCCTGAGATTTGTTTTGTGTCTCTGTGCTGAAACTGATTCAGTGTGTCACATGTAGGTTAGTCAGGGGCTCGGGAACTCATCCGCTGACCCCTGTATGACCTCTGCTAGCGATAGATGACGGAATGTGGAGACTCTGCCTGCGTGTGTTGGATACTTGTTGTTTTTTCTCTTCTTGGTTTTCTCGCCGTGATGTAAATGAGCGTCCTGAGTGTTTAACCAGGATTACGGCTCCCACCGCTGTGTTTAATTAAGGGGTTAAGCTCATCAGGGCTGCCTGAAAGCCCTCCTGTGCTCCGAGGTCACGTGATTAGACGAGGCGTTCGCACTCCGTCAAGAGAAAGAGACCCTGTTCTCTAATTTGCATGACAGAGCGGGATGTGTGTGGGAGTGTGGTTATGAGAGCATCACACTACCCTGATCTGAGCGGCGCTGATTAGCTCCCTCGCTATTGTGTGCAGTTACGGCTCTGTGTCTGAATCAGAAGCCCGGACGCTGCAGGGGAGTTTCCTAGTCACATGACCCTTCCAGTGACACAGTTGAATGGACTGGTTAGCTCTGTGTGTGTGTGTGTGTGTGTGTGTGTGTGTGTGTGTGTGTGTGTGTGTGTGAGCGAGTCTGGGACCATTAAAGATGAGGCAAAAAAAAAGTGTGTCAAAGTTCATGTGTGGAACAGAAGCCAAGGATACAAAATCCAACCGTTCCTATTAAACTGTCACTTAGCCGTAGACGACTCTGGCTAATCAAACCGAGCCGCTTCTGTTTGTTGGATGTTTTTTGTTTTTCGCACCAGTCATCCATAATGTTAAAACCACTGACGGTTAAAACCACATTCACTAGTAGATTCACTTTCTGAGTCGATTCAGAATCAAATCGCCTTAGAAGTTCTGTTAAGCAGCTCACATCTTCAGTCAGATCACGGATTTGATTCACTTACTGAGTCGATTCACAGCCGTATTGCTTTCGCAGCTCAGTTTATTACACGCTTTATATATTTGATTTGCATCCTGAGTCGATTTAGAGTCGAATCATTTGAGCAGTTCAGTTTAGCAGTTCAAATCATGTATTTGACTCACTTTCTGAATCGATTCAGAGTCGACTCACTTCAGCAGTTCAGGTTAGCAGCTTACATCTGAAATCAAATCACATATTTGATTCACTGTCCGAGTTGATTCAGAGTCGAATCACTTCAGCAGTTCAGCTTAGCAGCTCAAATCACGTATTTGACTCACTTTCTGAGTCGATTCAGAGTCGAATCACTTCAGCAGTTCAGGTTAGCAGCTCGCGTCTGAAATCAAATCACACATTTGATTCACTTTCTGAGTCGACTCGGAGTCGAATCACTTCAGCAGTTCAGCTTAGCAGCTCCCGTCTAAAATCAAATCACATATTTGACTCACTTTCTGAGTTAATTCAGACTCAAATCACTTTAGCAGTTCAGGTTAGCAGCTCACGTCTGAAATCAAATCACACATTTGATTCACTTTCTGAGTCGACTCAGAGTCGAATCACTTTAGCAGTTCAGGTTAGCAGCTCACGTCTGAAATCAAATCACATATTTGATTCACTTAATACGTTAACACCACTGACGTGAATGACATTCCGATTAAAGGGGCGGGATTTATTAGACAGGAAGTAAGCAGTCAAAATAGATGTGTTGGAAGCAGGAAAAATGGGCGCGTGTAAGAACGTGTGTAACTTGTGGTGTCTAGACCAAATCCGAGTAAATCCACCTGGTATCATCTCACAGAAGAGGTCGCTCTCTGTGACACGCGATCACGTCCCGTTTGTATCCGGTCAGAAAGGTCATGACCCGCTGACACGTTGAGGAGAGACACGTGAGACGTGAGTTTCTCGCTCTTCGTCACGCCGCTGTTACTCATAAACTCCAGCTGTGGCCAGAGGTTCAGGTTTCACTCAGATACGGTCATTAGAGCGGAAAATACGATACGTGTTGTAGACGTGGACGGTCAATTATTTATTATTCAATCAAAAAAAGATATATATTATAAATAATACTTGAAGACATTTCTGCCCCCCCCCCCTTTCCAACACACACACACACACACACACACACACACACACAAACTTCGGGCAAGTGTGTTCACTGCCCCCCTAGTGTTCACCGGTGTGTGTGTGTGTGTGTGTGTGTGTGTGTGTTTTACTGCATGGATGGGTCACTCTGTGTTCAAGCACAGTAGGCAAATAGTTCACTTTCACTTTCACTTTGAAAAAAGTTTTAAAAAACTGGTAAAAGGCTGAAAAACAGCAGTAGCGGCTGGTGGTGGCTCCATAACCGTGTGTTTTGTTTCTCTGGCGTTCCCTGGGACACCTCCAGACGTCTCTGACAGGTGAACACTATGTGTGATGAGTTCCACCAGTTCATGTCCTGTATTCATTCTGATGGGTTTGTCCTCTTGTAACAGGACAATGCACCAACACACACGTCTACTAGAGACACCAGATTATGGTCACCAGATCTCAGAAGGCTTGTGGAGTTCAGGTCTCGCTGGATTTCTGCAGTCCTAAGCTTCTGTAGAGGACCTGCCATGTATTAGACTGGTGTACCGGCCTTTCTGCCACTTCAGTCTATATTATATAGTCATGCCACTCAGCTGTAGTGACACAGAACATGTTTTCAAGTTAAAAGTCAAATCAAGGTGAATTTTTAAAAACGTTGACAGGGAGAAAAATACGAATATAAATGTTCTTAGCCACGCCCACAAATGTTCTTTTCGCACGTTTACATTGTCTGAAATGATTTTTCCTTGTAAAACAAAATAAAACACCACTTTGTCACATCCATGTTGGCGTACATTTACAGTAAAACTCGTTTTCTTTAATACAAACATCCGAAAGATCTTAAAACTTCAATCACTGCTTCTTCACTTTATGGTTCAACTCCGTGTTTTATGCCTTCCGTCTCGCCGTCTGCGGAAATCTGACAGCTTTTCCATTTTTTATGGTGTTTTGCAGAAATCCCAAAGCTTCCATCCAGAGAGTGAACAAGAAAGTGAACAATGATGCTGTGTTACGTGTACAGAATCTCTCCATCCTCATACGCCACATCAAAACATACTATCAGGTGAGTGCTGTTTATTATTTATTCCAGTCTGTCCGTCTGTCTGTTTATTTATTTAAATATTTCATTTTCCCCGAGAGCCTGAGATGGCGTACACTCGCACGTTTCTTTTTAAACCGAGACCATCAGGCGACACTCATTTCTGGGAATAAGATCCGCACAACGTTCCACAATAGAAGTGGCTGGAAAATGAGAAGCAGAGAAACTCATTATGATGGAAAGGAAGAAAAGAAATGCTACTTGGTAGAGAAAAAAAAACGCCTTGGTATTCCAGAGTCTGGGGTGACGGGGTGTGATGTGGGAACGCCACCTGTTTTCCACATGCTTTTCGCCAACCCTGCAGATGTGCTACAACAGAACCGTCACTCACACACATGCACAGATGTTCTTTAGGTCATCGTTTTAACTGGACCTGAGATGCTTTGATGTTTCGCCGATTGAATCAGTGGCGAAAGTCGACACGGCGAAGGTTTGCCGGTTTAATGAGGTCATGTGATGCGGCAGTCGCACTCGGTTGGGGACGAGTCGATGTGCAGGAGGAATTAACCCTCAGTCCTCAGAGGTTTTTACAAGCAAGTTATCAGTTTACACCGACCAGCCGTAACGTTAAAAAAGCGCTGAGTGGAGATGTAAATAACATTGATTGTCTCATTACGGTGGCACCTAATAAGGGGTGGGGCGTATGAGGCAGCCAGTGAACAGCCAGTTCTCAAAGCCGATGTGTTGGAAGCAGGAAAAATGGGCATACTTTAGAGTCTGAGTGACTTTGACAATTCGACATCTGGACAACTGGGTCATGTCTAAAATCTCAGGTCTTGTATGGTCAAGTCAAGTGGATTTTATTGTCATTTCAGCCATATACAGTAGTGTACAGTACCAAGGGCGTCCCAGTTCGTAGTGGTAACTACCTACCAAAAGTGGTCCAAGGAACGACCGTAACCAACAACCCGGTCATGGGTCACTGATGCGAACAACGGTTTAGGCTTGAGCGTCTGGTCCAATCACACAGAAGATCCACAGGAGGATCTGTCGCTGATGTTTTGATGTCATGTACCACAGAACATCTGTAGGAGGTCTCGTGGAGTCCACGCCTCCGCAGGTCAGAGCGTCTTAGGCAGGCGGTTTTAGCAGCTAGCGTGAAAATGATTTGCTAGCGGTTTGGTTGGCGTCTCTTTCTCTCTCTGATGTAAGTTTTTCATGTCAACTCGTCTGTATAATCAGCACCGTCTGACCAATCAGAATCGAGAACTCGGCAGCACCGAGGTGTATACGCTCATAATGTATGGTTCTGGAGAGGTTTACTACATGCTGGCTGTAGAAATCAGACATGACTCGACACGCCAGAAGTGGACGGAGGAATGCAGGAAATGTGGGAAAAATGTGAGAGGAATTTCTCCGATCATAATTCTGACAGAGATGACAGAGCGGAGCCATGTAATAACAGTCCCTGAAAATCGACACCTGAGAATGTGAAGTCTGAACGATTTTAACTTCTGTACGATCAAAGCAAATATTTTCTCCTATATTATTATCATAATTATTATTATTATTATTATTATTACACTCCTTTTTAAAGAAATATTCAATAGTAGGAAATCTATTGAGTTCTTGAATCTGATTGGTTAGAAAGAATTGTAACCTCATTATGTTATCATCACAATGTCGATATGATATTATCATTACTCTTAAGCTCCTCTGTTCGCTTTTACTCTGTTGTTTTAGCAAATCTTGAATAGTTTTTAGGCTTCTGGAGTGTTTTAGTGGTTGTAACACAACCGTGGAGTGGTCTTTCCTCTCAGTGTGGTTCCGCAGACAGACACACGCACAGACAGACAGACAGACACACGCACAGACAGACAGACAGACACACGCACAGACAGACAGACAGACACACGCACAGACAGACACACGCACAGACAGACAGACAGACACACGCACAGACAGACACGCACAGACAGACAGACACACGCACAGACAGACACACGCACAGACAGACAGACAGACAGACAGACAGACAGACACGCACGCACGCACGCACAGACAGACAGACACGCACGCACAGACAGACACACGCACAGACAGACAGACACGCACGCACAGACAGACAGACACGCACGCACAGACAGACAGACAGACACGCACGCACAGACAGACAGACAGACACGCACGCACAGACAGACAGGCACGCACAGACAGACACTCACGCACAGACAGACACTCACGCACAGACAGACACGCACACACAGACAGACAGACATGTAGACAGGCAGACACATATGCACAGGCAGACAGACAGACAGACACGCACGCACAGACAGACACGCACGCACAGACAGACAGACAGACAGACAGACAGACAGACAGACACGCACGCACGCACAGACAGACAGACAGACAGACAGACAGACACGCACGCACAGACAGACAGACAGACAGACAGACAGACACGCACGCACAGACAGACAGACAGACAGACAGACACGCACGCACAGACAGACAGACACGCACGCACAGACAGACAGACATGTAGACAGACAGACAGACACATACGCACAGGCAGATAGACATGCAGACAGACTCGTATCTGAGTATGGTGATCCCTTCCCAGTGAACTCTAGTGTGAGAAATTGTTTGATTCTGAATCGACTCGCCTGAAGTAAATCACTCTTGTACGTATTTTGGGTTGCGGCATTGTTTTTTTTTTTTTTTTTTTTTTTAATATAAGCTGTTGAACTGAGCCAAAGGACAGAGCTGTAAAAAACCAGAAGATATGACAATCAAATCATTTTAAATTACTTATTTATATATATATACATATAAAGCTTCATGCTTGGGTATTTGTTTGGGACGTGGAGCAGTGGAGCAGTAGTTCAGATGTTGGACTTTTGGTCAGAAGGTCACGAGTTCAAATCTCACCACCACAGGGCCTTTGGGCAAAACCTTTAACCCTCAGCTCTGGATAAGGGGGTCTCCTGCCAAATGTCTCCAGACGTCTCTGACAGGTGAACACTGTGTGTGATGAGTTCCACCAGTGCATGTCCTGTATTCATTCTGATGGGTTTGTCCTCTACTAACAGGACAATGCACCACCACACACGTCTACTAGACTGTTAGACTGGCGTGCACCAGTATTAGTGTTAGACTGGTGTACCATTTTCCGGCACTTCAGTGTATAATCAGAATCTAATTTTTGCATTTTATATACATTTAAGATTGATTCTTACAGGATATTTTCAGCTCTACAGGTTCCTCTTGAACCCAAACCCAATTTCAGTTTTGCTCAGGTTCAGATCGCTAGTTGACTCATGTGTCCAAAGTCATTGCATCATCCCTCCATCCCTCCATCCGTTAGGACCAGTTTTCTGCTTTGAGAACCCTTTGATGAATCCCAGCTTAAGTAAGTGTTGGGATTAATATGGAAGGAGCTGCATGCTGCCTGAATAAGCGTGGGGATTAAAGGCAGCCGAGTCAGCACAAATCCGAACCTGCCAATTAATGTCTCCTCCGATGTGCCTGTGGGACGCGATAAACCCCAGAAACCGCAGAGACTCGACTCGAGTCGACTCGAATGGCTTCCTGGGCCTTTGTTGCGTTAGAGCTTTAACGTCTAACGAGCGGTGATAAATCTGAATAAGCTGAAGAGTATTTCCATTATAATGGGCGTATAAAACCTGAGAGTCAGGCATCTCGTCTGCTCCTGATGTGTTTTTAATGGATGGTGGGGGGGGGGGAGCGCAGGCGAGCAACGCTCTCAGTCTAGACGCACGACTGCTAAAACAATCACAAGCTCAGGGAAATGGATCTTTATGGGTGGAGTTGGCGGCGGACCAGCATCTCGGAGAGGATAAGAGCAGCCTGGGAAAATGACGACGTCTGATTTAGGCGTAATGTGGAAAGAAAAAAGCTTTTTACATTCCTTTAGTTTGAGATTAAACACTTCGATTGGGGATCAGCGGCAAAACGTAGCTTTCTGAAAATTGTTAGCATTAGCGATCCATTGCTAGCGTTTTTTTCCCTGACTAATTACATACACACGTATGTGTTTTTTTGAAAACTCATTAAGCGCTATACCAATTTGCTAACCTGCTCTGTTGCTAACGTTCCTCTGCTCTAAACAGGTCAATAACCGCACATGTGCGTGTTTACGTGTTTACGCTAACACGCTAATACGTTATCCAAGCTCCAAAGATTGGATCGAATCCAGATGTAATTCAACTTCTGCACAGCTGCACGTTTTTGTTTTTACTGCGTCAAAATCGATCGTAGATCATAAAGAACAACCTTTTAAGGAAATGCTGTCATTCAGTCACCTAGTATTGGAGGCAGGTCATATCAGTCAGTACCTGAAGCTGATGTGTTGAAAGCAGGAAGAATGGGCAAGTATTAGGAACAACTTTGACATGGACCAAATTGTGATGTCTAGACGACTGGGTCTCCAAAACAGCAGGTCATGTGGGTTGTGTTCCAGTATACAGTGGTTGATACCTACTGAAACCGGTCTAATAAAAGGATGGAGAACCGGTGGAACATGGTCCACCAGAGCTCACTGATGTGCATGAGGCGTGAAGGTTTGACCGTCTAGTCTGATCCCAGAGTAGATCCCCAGAAGGATCTGTTGCTAACAACTTCAGAGGTAGACCTTCAGAGGTCTTGTGTAGTCCATGTGTCGACGACTCTGTTTCGGCAGGTGGTTATAATGTTATGGCCGATCTGTGTATTTCTGAACTAGGAAACGAGACAGAGCTTCTGATGTAGTATTTCTGCTTCTAATAATTTCAGACCATTTCATCTGTTTATAATCAAAATCAGATCATAAACATGGTCTAAAGTCCATTCATTAACATTAACATTCAGGACTTGCCTTGTTTTTGACCGCGAGATGAACAGAGCTCTTTTCTCAACCCGACCCTCGGGCTACCGAGCACGTGCTCCGTTCATGCCACACTTCTTGTTTTTTTCCTCTTCTGAGCTCTTTTTGGAAGCAATTACACAGATGTAGGCGACGTCCCCCCGCTCGTACACCCCGGGCTGCTCTCATGGAAATATAACTGACTCCCACATCTGTGAGCCTGGCTGCTCCGTCCTGGCCTTTCGAAAACACAGCAGTTTGTTTAGTGAGTTACGTAGCGGCGGTAAACACAAAGAGACGCCTGTTAGACGTCCAGTCCAGTCGAGAGCTCACAGAGTGGGTTAGGGGACGTTTTCTTTTCTCCCCCCTCTTCTTAAAAGATGTTTGTTGACGCTACTGAGGAAACGGATTTGCTTTTTCTAAATTCGGATTATTTACATTATTACAGATTTAGAAATAAGGTTTAAGTTTGAGATTAGTTTTTATATTTAAACTGTGTTTTTGTTTTTAAATTTTAAGTCGTAATTTTATTGTCAGTCCTTCATTTTAATATTTAATACTAATCCATAATATTAATTTTATTTTTATTTATGTAGCACTTTATTTTGATCAGAATAAATGTTTTTTTTTATCTTAAAAATAAAACAAATTGTTTATCATGTGTTTAAAAATAAATGTAAAAATATAAAAATAAGTTGTTCAATGTTAAATGTTTACTATTTTTATTCAGTGTTTAATTTTAATAGCCAAGTTGTATGTTTTTCTTTTTTTAAAAAAATTATAAGTATTTTGTATTCCCAGTCTTTAATTTTAATAACTAAAAGTTTTTATATAGTCCTAAATTTTATTTTTAGTTCTGTTCTTAGTTGATGTGGTTTATTTTAATATCTAAGTCATGTTTTATTTTTTGTCTTTAATTAAACAAGCTAAATATTTATATTTTAGATGTTATATTTATAATTTTGTAATACTTTGTTTCAGTATGTAGATTTTATTTTTATTCTTAAAATAATTCTTAATTTAAATATATAATTTTAAATATTTTTTTTAGTTTTTCATTCATTTTAATGGCTTTTATAACATTTTTTTAATTAGTATTTTTTGGTTATAGTGTCTGAATTTAAGTCACAGTATTATTATGTTTATATTATTAGATTATATTTATTATTATCTAAGTTGTAGTTTAGTCCTAGGGTTGAATTTTTACAGCTACAATGATATATATATTTTTGGTAACTAACACTCAGTATCTATACTATAATTAAACACATAACCAGTTTAACGTGGTTGTCTCATTAGTCCCAGTAATCCCTGATAAACGTCACTGACTGCTGTTTTGCGGTCATGTGAAACAAAATGGTGAAGCTTGTGACTCGGAGCCTTTTGTTTCGGTTCGACGCTGCGTGTGTCGAATGCGGTGAAGCACTCGCTCTCTGAGAGCACATCAGTTTATTAGGGCATGTGCTGCATGTTGAATTGCTGCAGGCCAAATGCACATCCACACACACAGGCCAGTGTGTCAAAAACACACCAAGATCGAGCTGCTGGGGCTGATCCTCAGCTCGGAGAACAGAGCATGCAGTGTGACGAGGGCTGGCTGCTGCTTTCGGTGGAAAGTGGAGCGGATCTTTATGCTAACTAACGACACAGTCAGCACCATATTAAATATACATACACACACACACACAACGACAGTTCTTATCCAGGGTGTCTCGTATCACTCAAGTGAAATGAAAATGGTTTGATTTTAGACACATGCTGTAGGGGGAAAGGAGGACATGTGGGCGATTTTCTTTTTATCATGATCAGGAATAAAATGACGTAGATAAGAAGCACACCACTGTTTTTCTGGTGGAATTCTCGACCTGTTTGATATGTCACACCCCTACCTTCCCAAGTTGAATTCAAGATGGTCGCCATATTGGGTGTGGGTTTCCCCCCTTCCCCCACAGCTTGTGGATCACCATCCGCCAAACTGTGTTCACTATGTTCACTAGGTTTTGAGACGGAGATGGATGTATACACTCCATCTCACTTATCTCACTGTATTATTGTCAGCTGCGATGACACATTAAACTGATTTCAAATGCTAGGAAATCTTTTTCTCACTGAGTCATAGCTTCAGGGTAACTCCGCCCCTTTTTTAATAGAATCGTTTATACCCGATTTGTAGCTGACGCGTCGTAATGTGAGCTTTTATAGTGCACAGGGTCGTTTTCTAAACAGTAGACGAATCGATTGAACCGCTTCCACTTCACAGATTCAGCCCGTGCCCCCCCCCCCCCCCCCAATATAGCCGGTGAAGGTTTTGGTCAGGTGGTTCTGTAACCTGTACGATGTTCGGAGGTTAAACCCCTGAGCACGTTCTCACAGCCGCAGTGTGTGCCGCAGAAAGGCGAGAGGCGCGCGCACAGTCAGCACGGGCTGAATAAACCCGACGGTGTTGCCATGGCGACCGCGGCTGGTCCGCAGAATAGGCGTGATTCAGATCGTTAGCGTTCTTTTCTTAAGGATGACACAAGATCAGTCGCCCCCTTGTTCGTGCCCCTGCGCATGCATACCCGCGGAACCAGGATGAAGAGGAAAGGAAGCGTGTATGCAGAATCACACACACACACACACACACACACACACACACACACAGAAGCCTCAGAGCTGCAGCTGCATGCCCCGGCTCCTCCCTGCTGCTTTGCCCCTGCTGCCAAATAGCACTTAAACAACATATAATCCACATCCGTTGAGAATTTGGCCGGAGGTTCGTACCTCCGAGCGTTGCTCCTTAATTTACCATCTGTAAGAAACCAAACGATAATGACCGGATTACAAGAGACTTCCGGCATTTATCCGAAATTAGAGCCGGTCCTCAAGGTCATTAGGATTGAATTAGGCGGCAGGTCTTCGCCGTGTGATCTGAAGATGCAGGCAAAACAAAACCTGACACGTGTGTTGTTGTGACGTGTGCCGAACCGTCCTGCACCAGAGAGGAAAATAATAGTGGAGGAAGTCTGGTTGTCTGATCTGGGGTGATTAATTACGGGTCGCATGTCGGACACGTTGCTGAGTTCATGCTGCGTCACCATGGCGACTCGGTGTCTGGGTTTGCTAATACACCACGAAATCACAGCTCTCACTGAAGTAAATCTGTATCATTATGGGTAAATGATGTGTCTTTGTGTAACTGAAGCACACAGGCCACGCCTCCTCTTATACTGAAGCACACCGGCCACACCTCCATTAGACTGAAGCACACAGGCCACACCTCCTCTTAGACTGAAGCACACAGGCCATGCCTCCTCTTACACCAAAGCAGGCAGACCACGCCTCCTCTTAGACTGAAGCACACAGGCCACACCTCCTCTTAGACTGAAGCACACAGGCCACGCATCATCTTAGACTGAAGCACACAGGCCACGCCTCCTTCTCTTAGACTAAAGCTCACAGATCATGCCTCCTTCTCTTAGACTGAAGCACACAGACCACACCCGCTTCTTTTAGACTGCAGCACACAGGCCACGCCTTCTTTCTTTCTGAGTGAAACACAAGGTCACGTCTTCTCTTAGACTGAAGCACACAGGCCACGCCTCCTTCTCTTAGACTGAAGTACACAGGTCACGCCTCCTTCTCTTAGACTGAAGCACTCAGGCCACACCTCCTTCTCTTAGACTAAAGCTCACAGACCACGCCTCCTTCTCTCTGAGTGAAACACAAGGCCACGTCTCCTCTTAGACTGAATCACACAGGCCATGCCCTTTCTTAGACTGAAGCACTCAGGCCACACCTCCTTCTCTCTGACTGAAGCACACAGACCACACTGCCTTTACCGAACTACAAAGGCCACGCCCCTTTTATTACTGAAGCGCACGTCATGCCTCCGTATCTCAGACTGAAGCACACAGACCACGCCTCCTCTCCGACTGAATCACACAGAACATGCCTACCTTTTCTAATATTGAAGCACGCAGGCCACGCCTTCTTCTCGCAGACTCAAACAGCCACGCCTCCCTCTCTTCAATTCTATCACCTCTATCTCAACTCGAGAATCTGTCATCAGCGGTAGCTATGAGCTATCACACCCACACACACACACACACACACACCTGTCACTATTGTAGCTGCACATATAACCTTCATCTCTCTGCACACACACCTGTCAGGTCGTGTTTACGACAAATCTTGCGTTTGTCTGAAAGAACCCGCCTCTGCTGTTCCTGTTCTTACAACCCGTACATGAAGCCGAGCTCTGTAACCATAAACGTGTTGTTCTGTAAACATGGTTCAAATGCCACAAGCAAACACCTACACACACACACCCACACACCCACACACACACACACACACACACACACACACACACCGCCGCTCGGCTCGTGTGTATAATGAGGCTGATGAACATGTGGAAGCAGGAGAGGAAGGAAGGAGCTGCGTCTACGTCTGGGGGCTTCCTGCTCACTTCCACCTTCACAATTCACACCTCACGTGTCAGGATTTATTTAACACCCTTTTTCACGTCTCTGACGAAAGATTTCACTGTGAGAGATCGAGAGCAGCTAGAAATCCTGGGCTTTGGTTTTTAAGCCACAGCTGAAGGTCAGCCAATAAAAAAAAAAATATTGGTATAGAAAAGTCAGAATTTTATCCTTAAAACTAAAAATAATCTGGTTCATTGTAGTCCTGTGTAGCTGTTATAAATGAAGTGGGCGTGGCTCATGTGCCTGTTGTAAATGGATGAGGCGTGGCTTGTGTGCTTCAGTATTACTGAAGTAGGTGTGGCTTGTGTGCTTAGGTTTTAATAAACTAGGTGTGGCCTGTGTTATTCAGTCTTAGTGAAGGTGTGGCCTGAGTGGTTATGTCTTAGTAAATGAGGTGTGGCCTATTTGCTTAGGCCTTAGTGAAGTGGGTGTGGCCTGTATGCTTAAGTCTTAGTGAGGTAGGTGTGGCCTGTGTGCTTCAGTTTAGTCACATGGGTGTGGCCTGCATGTTTCAGTCTTAGTAAAGGAGGTGTGGCCTGTGTGTTTCAGTCTTAGTAAAGGAGGTGTGGCCTGTGTGCTTCAGT
>JAOVVF010000033.1:1625794-1636229 GCA_028565595.1 Duopalatinus emarginatus | reverse complement strand
AGGTTTAGTCATCATATTTGCTCTAGGAATCTTTCCCAGCGTTCACCTTTAATCACATGACACAATATAATAATCACTGAAATGAACCTGTCCTTATACAGGGACGAGTCTGGAGGAAGTTCCCCACGTTTCATCCATACAGACTTCTTACTAACTCATTATCATCATCATCATCTTCATCACATTCCCTGTTATTCAAATGTAGTGGAGAGGGTAATCAGGATCAGATGCAGGCTTCAGGAAGAGACGGTTAAGTCAGGATTGGAGCAGGACACAGTAGTGTGTGTGTGTGTGTGTGTGTGTGTGTGTGTGTGTTCATGTACAGGAGACAGTTGGACATTTGCATGCCCTCAGAGCATTTATTTATTTATTTAAATCTGGATTCCCTCGGTGGAAAATAACAGCAGTAATTGGGACGCAATGTCTCTAAAGGCATTCATTTATATAAACCATAATAAGTCGTTTTAATGCATTGTGTTTTTATTACGAATATGAACAGGAAATCTGGTTAAAGATGAAGTGTAAAACGGAGTGTGTTTGGATGTGTGTTTGTAGAGAAGAGAAAAGCGAGCAGTTGCTGGACTGCAGACAGGAAGTGGAGAACCTGGAGAAGGAGCTGAAGAGGATTCAGCAGGAGGTAAGGACATCACTCGGACCTTCGGGGACATATCACACACACACACACACACAGCAGTCCTAGAGTGAGTATTAGCAGACTGGCTCTTCCTTCATGATGCCCAGTAACTGATCCAGTGCAGCAACTCTACGTGTATTCATCCATCCCATGTCTCTCCCTTGCTGCGATTCCGGCTTTCCGATTGGCTACCAGTCGAATACTTGGTAGGTCCCCCACAGGGCATGGCCTCCACCAGCTTGTGAAAATATATTCTGTTCTCTCAGTTAATAAACACCAGACTTCCTCCAGAACGCTCCACAATTCTGGTGTAATCCGAGGTGGAGGATTTCTGTGTTCTGCGGCATGTCACATGACATCCCCGATGTGTTTGATAACTCAGATGAGGATTACCTATGACCGTAATCTGGTGTCTCTAGTAGACGTGTGTGGTGGTGCATCGTCCTGTTCGAAGAGGACAAACCCAATTAGAACTGGTGGAACTCATCACACATAGGGTTCAGCTGTCAGAGACGTCTGTAGATGTCCCAGGGGTCCAATGGAATACCTAGATATAAACAACCCCCAGATCCAAAAGTCTTTATGGAAGTGTATATTACAACCATATAGGATAGGATAGAGTAATATTCCTGATATTCCTATTCTGTTACTTTTGGGATGACTCTGAAAACTGAAAACAGGGATACAATGGGGTAATAGGTGAAACAGAATGTGTATGTTGTGTTGTGTTGTGTTCAGAACCTTCAGCTGCTGTCGGACGCACGCTCAGCCCGAGCCTACCGTGACGAGCTGGACGCTCTGAGAGAGAAGGCCATCCGGGTGGACAAGCTGGAGAGCGAGGTGGGCCGTTACAAGGAGAGGCTCCACGACATCGAGTTTTACAAAGCCAGAGTCGAGGTATGAAAACGCACCAGCACTAGACGTTCGATTTCTAACTGCGGATTTACGAGGTACTGAACACGAGTGTGATGCATCACACAGGAGCTAAAAGAGGACAATCAGATCCTGCTGGAGACGAAGAGCATGTTGGAGGATCAGCTGGAAGGCTCCAGGGCCCGTTCGGACAAACTGCACGAGCTGGAGAAGGAGAACCTGCAGTTCAAAGCCAAAATCCATGACATGGAGATGGTATGAGGGGTGGATCATGGTTACGGGTTCGGTTAATGAAAGGGAAGTGAATTCTAAGCGTTGTTAATCGTGTGTGTGTGTGTGTGTGTGTGTGTTAGGAGAGAGACATGGACAGAAAGCGTATAGAGGAGCTGCTGGAGGAGAACCTGACCCTGGAGATGGCTCAGAAACAGAGCATGGACGAGTCGCTACACCTGGGATGGGAGCTGGAGCAGCTTTCCAAAACCACGCCCGAGGTCACTGAGGGTATGAGAACTCGCCTGAGTGATCACAGTCTCATTATTATAACTGTAGCGCTGGATGATGTCTTCTAGACACTTGTGGATCCAGTTTCTACCACAGTGCTGACATTGGTTGGTGTGGTACAGTGGTGACATCATTGGCTCCTGGGTCCGATTCCTGGTCGGGTAGCCAGTCTGTGCTATACCAATAAGGGTCCTTGGGCAAGACTCCTAACACTCTGTTGGCCTTCCTGTAATACCAATAACCTTGTAAGTCGCTCAGGATAAGAAAAAAAAACCAAAAAACGTATTCTCTGTTCTGATTGGTCCAAAGGGCAGGTCACAGGTTTATATTAATGCACCCAGTGTAATGTTTATGTAGTAACCGTGAGTGAAGTGAAAGTGAAGCGATTGGACTCTGACCTGCACATTTAACCGATCCATGTAGTGAAGCACACACACACACACACACACTAGTAGGCACTGAACACAATTGGCCCTCTCCATGGTTCCTGGGGAGCCGTTGGGAAGGGGGGGGGGGTTAGGTGCCCTGATCAATAACACTTCAGTCAGTCATGTCTTGTCGTTCCGCAGTATCAGTGATCTGAAACAGCCAGTAATCTTCCTGATATCTCACTTGGCAACGTGACAAGATGCGCAACAGATGTGAGGCGCTTCGTCTGCATTCCACAAAGTGAACCTCTCATTCCACACAAAGAGGAATTTGACCTGTGTGTGTGTGTGTGTGTGTGTGTGTGTGTGTGTGTGTGTGTGTGTGTGTTTTACGGCACGGACGACAAAAACACACACACACACACACACACACACACACACTAGTGAGCTCACTTGTGAGGATCGGGGGAGAACTTTGGGGGTTAGGTGCCTTGGGGCCACAAGCTCACGGATGAAATGGAGAAATGGAGAAATGTACGAAGGCGAGTCAAAAATGATCCGCACTCTGACTGTAGAAAAGACAAATCTCCTGCTTTTCAATCCGTCTATGAACACGCCTTCATATTCCCTCATTAAAAATCTTTTATTCTGATCTGCGAGCCACTAATGCACCTCTGTCTTCACCTCTTCATCAACCGTCCGTCTTTGACCTCTTAGGGCTTCTTTCAGGAGACCGAACAGGTGACAGTCTGTTAGAGTACGTATTAGTATAACTGGCGCGGAGAAGAGTTTTGACACCCTTATAATTATTTAAATCATTAAAAAAAAAGTGATCATGTGGCTAAAATCTGTGGCACTGTTTTAATTAGCGTTATTTATTTTTATATTGATTATTATAGCTTTTTTTTGTACGCTAGACTGTCGGCTAGCAAACCTCCAAAATCAATCATTTTTTAATTTTTTTAACTTCTGCTAATGTGATCGATATTTAATAGCTTTCTTTTGCCCAAGCCAATGAAACAGCTCTCAGTCAAACCCTGTCTGAAGGCGGATCCTCCAACGACGGCTCGACAATTCACTATTTATTTATTTTTTTTAAATATTCACTTTTTTTCCTGCAGTTCCTCAGAAGTCCCTGGGCCACGAGGTCAACGAGCTGACCTCCAGCCGCCTCCTGAAGCTGGAGATGGAGAACCAGGCGCTGCTGAAGACGGTGGAGGAGCTGAAAGGCCGCGGCAAGGCCGAAACGCGCCTCCTCAAGGCCGAGAAGGAGAACCTGAGACTCAGCCAGAAGGTGAGACGAGTCATGTGATCAATGTTTGTACGTCTGTGAGCTTCATCCTCCGGCATGATGCTGCGTAATTACACCTCCGTGTTTATTTATAGAGCCTGAACGAGCACAGAAAGTGTTTAAGTGCCACTGTTTTGTTTTGTTTTTTCTCCTGAGTGACAACACAGACACACTCAGTCCCTCCCTGTCCTGTCCCCAACAACCAGTGTGAGCCAAAGAGGTGGAAAGGTGCTAATTATCCCTGTCGGTTCACCCCACATGATTTATTTTTTTTTAAGAAGGGGGGAAACCTGAATGCCCACAGCTGCACTCCGGTCTCCAGATGTGAATAATACTAACACAAAGGCTCTGCGTGTTCAATGTAACGATGTCTCTGTGTCCCCGTGTCCCCGTGTCCCCGTGTCGGTGCAGTTGGAGCAGCTGGAGCATGAAGCGCAATCGGAGAGGGAGAGTCTGCGGAGTGCAGAGACCCTGAGCTCGGACCTGATGAAGGAGAAGGCGCAGCTGCAGAAAACCCTGGAGACGCTGAGGGAGAACTCGGAGAGACAGGTACATCCAAAATGTGAATCAGGGTTGCCAGGTCCAGCACAAATATCCCAAAGCCTGTCTAAAACCCTGGATTTGAAGTGTCAGTGACGTTCAAGGAAAACAGGCTGTATTTGCCCTCCGCAAAACACACACTAGCGAACACACACACTAATAATAATATAATAATAATACACACTCGGTGTACACACTTGTTAGGATCGCGGGTCAAAATTAAGGGTTAGGCGTTTTACTCAGTGGCATGTCAGTTGTGTCATGTTGGTTCTGGGGATCAAACCAGCAACCTTAGTGGTTGCTTAGTGGTTAGGAAACCAGTCTCGTGACCAGAAGGTCCCGGGTTTGATCCTCACACAGGGCAAGACATGACCGAGGTGCCCTTGAGCAAGACACCCAACTCCCCCAACTAGAGTGGGGAGTGGGGCGGGGCAGCCTCAAACATGTGAATGCAGACATTGTGGCTCATCCCACCATAAGATTATTACTGACTGTTTTTACAATGAAGAGTGAATTCAGAAAGTTTTGCTTTTTCCAGGAAATATGGTTATACCCAAAAACTCGTTTTTCAGGAATGGAAAAATAATAATAATTTTCCCGGAAATATTAGCAAGGCATTTAAGTGTAGTGGTGTTGTAATATTACATACACACATGAATGTAGTTCAGAGAATCAGAATTAGAGGAAGACGTGTAGATAAATATGAGAGTTTATTATTAGTATTATTATTATTGTTATAATTATTATTATTGTTGTTGTTTTTTGCAATATTTTTTTATTTCACCGGATTTTCACTTCGTATCTTCTCCTACAGATTTCAAGATATCGACACATAAAAAAGCTAAAACGTCTGTCATGTTAGGGGGAAGTTTGCTTGTATACAGTTTGTAGAAATGTTCATCCCTTCTTCCGTTACACTCGTTTTTCCGGGAAAAAAGTTCCCATGCGCTTGAATGGGGATTTATTTTAAACTGCTGTACTTCGGTCAGTTTTCAAGCTACAACCATAAACGTCGGCACGCCCGGACTAGAGCACTCCGCAACATGCCAAGTCAAAATACAGACTGATCGTACTCATCCTTACTTTCTATCACTCTTTCCTCGTTTCACTCTATTCATTTCTATTAGGAGCAGCTAGACCTACCGTCACAGACTGGACTTTATTCTTAAAATTAAACCTCTGTCGATTTACTCCCAGGCATTAATACCACTGAGACACGTTCACATGCACCACAACACTAGTTTTCTAGTTTGAATCTTGGCTTTCCAAAAGTTTATGAAACCTAGCAAAGAAGCTAGCTTAGCCAGAATGATACTGTTTACATACCTTGAAATTTAACCTGGTCAGCATCAGAATCAGATGTATTGGACAATTATGTTGACACAGACAAGGAATCGGGTTCCAGTCGTTGGTGTCTGGAAATGATGTACATTTTTGGATGGCATGAGGATCAGAGATCTGTTGTAAATCAACCAGTCATTAAAAATGTATCCCATTAAATAATTTCCACTGATCTTCTTTTCTTCTCACATCTGTTTAAAGGTGAAGGGGTTGGAGCAGGAGAACGAGCACTTGAACCAGACCATCACGTCCCTCAGACAGCGCTCTCAGGTCGGCGCCGAAGCCCGGGTCAAAGACGTCGAGAAGGAGAACCGCGTCCTCCATGAGTCCATCAAAGAGACCAGCGGCAAGCTCAACAAGCTGGAGTTTGAGCGCAAGCAAATCCGTAAGGACCTGGAGTACTACAAGGAGAAAGGCGAGAAAGCGGAGGAGCTCGAGGCAGAGGTCCGTCGATTAGAACGTGAGAACGAGGGTCTGCAGAAACGTGTAGCGAGCCTTGGGATCACCTGCGAGAAGGTGGACGCCTTGGAAAAGGAGAACAGTGAGTTAGAGACGGAAAGTAGAAGGTTGAAGAAGAAGATCGATGAATTAAGGAACGCGGCTCTGCAGCTGGAAGCGTTAGAGAAGGAGAACACCCAGCTGGACGAGGAGAACCTGGAACTGCGGCGTACAACCGAAACTCTGAGGTCTGCAGGAGCCAGAGCTGCTCGTCTGGAGCAGGAAAACCGAGAGCTGGAGAGAGAGAAGAATCAGATGCAAAGAAACTTGGAGCTGCTAAAGGCTTCGTCAAAGAAAACCGAACGCCTGGAGCTTAGCAACCAAGGTCTGGATTCCGAAAACCAGCGGCTCCAGAAGACTTTGGAGAACAGCGGGCGGAAACTCCAACAGCTGGAAGGAGAGCTGCGGGACCTCGAGAGCGAAAACCAGAGCCTTCAGAGGAGCCTGGAGGAGCTGAAGATCTCCAGCAAGCGTCTGGAGCAGCTGGAACAGGAGAACAAAGTGCTGGAGCAGGAGAGCTCACAGCTGGAGAAAGACAAGAAGCAGCTGGAGAAGGAGAACAAGAGGCTGCGGCAGCAGGCCGAGATCAGAGACTCCAAACTGGACGACGACAGTCAGAGAATCTCGCAGCTCGAGAAGGAAAACCGCGCACTGAGCAAGGAAGTGAGCACGCTGAACGATTCCTATAACCGAGTCAAAGATCTCGAGAGGGAGAACAAGGAGCTGGTGAAGCAGGCTACGATCGACAAGAAGACGCTGGCCACGCTGAGAGAGGTATGGAGAAAAAAAAACATGCTGAGGCTTTAGATGTTTATTTACCATTGATGGAAAGAGTCTCCAGTGTCCGTGCTTTAACAGTCAGAGGTAAATTTGTATACATTTAGCTTGTGCCATAATCTTCTGCTGTAATCAGATAATGGTATTAATTGGTGGTTGGTGTTGTAACGTCATTGGCTCCCATGTGAGAGACCTGGGTTCGAGTCCCGGTCTGGGCAGCCAGACTGTCCTACACCAATAAGGGTCCTTGGGCAAGACCCCTAACACTGCGTTGGCCTATCTGTGATACCACTCTGCCAAATATATGTCGTATATGTAAATGTTAATCGGCGAAAGTGAACCGCTTATTAATCATGGTTCTTGCACACACACACAGAAATTTGACCTTCCGTGTAGTGACATGCACTAGAGAACGCACACACTAGGGGGCAGCGAGCACACTTGCCCAGAACGGTGGGCAGCCGCTATCCATGGTGCCAGGGGAGCAGTTGGGGGTTGAGTGCCAAGGGTTGCAATTGGGGGTTGAGTGCCAAGGGTTGCAATTGGGGGTTGAGTGCCAAGGGTTGCAGTTGGGGGTTGAGTGCCAAGGGTTGCAGTTGGGGGTTGAGTGCCTTGTATAGGGCACTACAGTAAAGTATTGGTGGTTCTGGGGATGGAACTGGTGACCTTCCGGGCATGAGGCAGAGTCCTTCATCATATTCAGGATGTTTTTATTTTTGTCTTTCCTGACTCTTGATATTATTCCACACCTTATTACAGTTTACATCAACATTTACATTTACATTATAATATGAGTGGCTTTTATTATAGATGCTATTGTTTGAAATGTGTATACACTGAAGTGCCAAACAAAAACATCAGATGCTTGGTAGGTCCCCTATGGGAGGGACCATGGACCCCACAGGCGTTCAGAAACATTCTGTAAGCAGTAAGCACCACACTTCCAGCAGAACCGTCTTCTGAGATCTGGTGATTTAGGTGTGAATGACTAAACCCCAAACTCAGATAAGTGTTCCTCTAACCATAATCTGGTGTCTGTAGACGTGTGTGGTGGTGCGTTGTCCTGTCAGAAGAGGACAAACCTATCAAAATTAATGCAGGACATGAACTGGTGGAACTCGTCAGAAAGGAGACACACACAGTGTTCACGTTTGTAGACGTACCAGGCGTCCAGTGGAATGCCAGCTAAACAAACCCCATTCCATTATGGAGCTTCCGTGGATGTCTGTTGCTTTGTAAACGCACTGGTTAAAAGGACCAATGAGGCTTGTCTTAACCAGTTTTTCTGGCACTTCAGTGTAATATATTATTACAGTCATGTGATATTATTATTACAGTCATGCTAATTGCTTATGTATAACAAGAACATTTGTATGAGAAATGCATGATCTGATTTTGTTGGTTGCCATGATTCCTGACCTGCTATTGACCCTGTGATGACGTTCCGTAATTCAGGAACTGGTGAGTGAGAAGCTGAAGAGTCAGCAGACCAACAACGACTTGGAAAAACTGACTCACGAGTTGGAGAAGATGGGCTTGAATAAAGAAGGGCTTCTGCACGATGAACAGAGCTCTGCTGCAAGGTAAGACGCAACACAATCTCCACATACAAGCTCCTGGTGCGTTCCTGGTGACCTCCACTCTCCACTCGGTGTCGACTTTCCTCCTACAGGATTTCACAACGGTTAGCGTTAAACAGGAAGCACAGCTTCCGTAACGTGTTCTCCGTACGACTTGCATCCGGCAAAAATGCAGCGTCGATTTCAACCAAAAGCTGACACGGTGCTAATAATGCCAAGTGCTATGACTTTATTAAAAAGGTCACAGGGTTTCAGAGGGCTGTGCGTCAGCCAATCAGAGACGACCTGCTACAGTCGTTCTCGTCAATACTGAGCAAGACGGAGGAAGCGTTGTCACTGACATAATTAAGCTTTAATAATCTATAAATCGAGCTGACAGCGACCCTCAAGTCAATGCACTGTCAGTATGTACATTGGAAAAGGGGCGGAGCCTGAGAAAAGTCACTATACTGTAGGTTACAATGATAAAATGCTAAAATTAATATGGTTTGTTATTGTGATTAATAACGTCCACTCTTACTATAACGCATGCATCGAATAAACAAAAAAGTAAACAAATAAACACATTTAATTATATTAAAAATCAGCATAGCTAATTTAAATTAGCATAGCTGCAGCGCCCTCTAGGAACCGGGATCGGTTTTATTTATTGGCTCGAGAGTACTTCAGTATTTTTACGACTGAATATTGTTTTTCTTTCAGGTTCAAGCTGCTGGAATCGAAGCTGGAGTCCACGCTGAAGTCGTCGCTGGAGATCAAAGAGGAGAAGATCGCCGCCCTGGAGGCCAGACTGCAGGAGTCCTCCAACCTTAACCAGCAGCTCCGCCAGGAACTCAAAACGGTACGAACTCCTCAACTTGCACTTCAAATACACGAAACAATCCGTCGTTCATTTTATAAATCTAAAGTGATCCTGACCCTGATCCTTACTGTACCTCCATCAGGTGAAGAAGAACTACGAAGCTCTTCGTCAGAGGGAAGAGGAGGAGCGCATGGTGCACAGCTCGCCCTCTAGAGGCGGGGACGACTCCCAGAGCGTCAGTAAGTGGGAGAAGGAGAGTCATGAGGCCACACGAGAGCTGCTGAAGGTCAAAGATCGTCTCATAGAGGTGGAGAGGAATGTAAGTGACCCATGATACACAGAATAGGTCCTGCTGATTAAATTAAAGGTGCAGTCAGTGATTTCTGAGATCGGTTTACGTTACGGGGGGTTCAGTAAAACTAATGTCCAAGCAGTCAGGACATTCAGAGATGCTTTGTTGTCCCCCATAATCCCATGATCATGTGCGTTAGTTCAGTCCGTCTGGACAAAGATATCAGTGGTCAAGACCATGGATCTACATTAGAGTCTCATATTCCCATTATCAATGAAAAACACGTAATCCATGCGTAACGTGGTGCGTTTTCCCAGAATGCCACTCTTCAGGCGGAGAAGCAGGCCCTGCGTACGCAGCTGAAACAGTTGGAGACTCAGAGCAGTAACCTGCAGGCTCAGATCCTCGCTCTGCAGAGACAGGCGGCCTCGCTGCAGGAGAACAACACCACCCTGCAGACTCAGAACGCTAAACTACAGGTTAGTGAACGTTGAAGCTGGGTCTCCATGTCTCTCTGTTCCATCACAACCAAACCACAGGACAGAAATATTTATTTACTGGGACATTTAGAACGAAAGCCATGAGAAACTGGAATATTAGAAATAAATTCATTTTGCTGTAGGTTTGTTTTTATGTACTTATTGTCAAAAATGTATCTTTAAATGTGTGATTAAAATAAAATACTTTAAATAAAATTTAATGAATATGTAAATGCAAAGATTGATTAAATAAACGGATAAATAAACCAATTAATTAAGTTTAAAAATGAGTAAAACTGAAAGTAATAATATTATAATAATATAAATTAAATGTATTAATATTATATCTTATATATATTATATGTATTAAGTGGAGCCGAGTCCAGGGTCACGACTGACCTACATTAGACTTAATCTGCTGTCTGATCTGATTCCTGTAGAAACTGTCCTATGACCTCT
>JAOVVF010000033.1:1586128-1598364 GCA_028565595.1 Duopalatinus emarginatus | reverse complement strand
TTGAGGGAGGAGAGAGAGAGAGAGAGAGAGAGAGGGTGAGGGAGAGAGGGTGAGGGAGAGGGTGAGGGAGAGAGAGAGAGAAATATTTATATATATTGAAAGCCATATCAGTCTAGGGTTAGAGCAGAGAGATCTCATTATTATTATTATAATATTATTATTATTAATAGTATGATTATGATTATTATTATGATTATGAGTATTATGATTATGATGATGAGGGTAACAGAGTTTAACCCATGCAGTCTCACCCATGATGGCGTCGTGCAGGCCGTGTAAACAAGCAGAAAGCTGGGTGAAGACGGCGCTGGCGCTGCTCTGAGACATGGCATCCAAACGCACGCCTGCCGCAAACAACACCCACGTCACTGATTAATAAACATCTGTATGATCCACATCTGTATGATCCACATCTGCATGATCTGCCGTATAATGAAGACTGAACTCACTCGGCAAGGCCAAGAGGCTGATGTAGTTCTGCAGCTTCTCAAACACAGCAGTCACTCTTTTCATATCGCTCTGCAGCTCACGGTTCTTGGCGCTCAGAGACGCTGTGCACAGAGGGACGTCACACTCTTCCTCCAGACTACACACACACACGCACACACACACACGCACACACACACGCACACGCACACACGCACACACACACGCACACACACACGCACACACACACGCGCACACACACACACACACACACACACACAGTCACATATAGAAAAAGAGCAAAATAGGGAAACACAGACAATAAAGATTTCTATTTTAAACGATTAGAACAATTCAATGATCTGTCAGTTCATAACGGCCACTTTTACAAGGGTGAGTCAAAAATGATCCGCACTCCAGTTCCACTAAAACGTCTCATATACTGCAGAGTCTTATTAACACTTTTCGTAACAGGTCTCACTGAATGTGTCACATCAGTTCATTTGTGACTGCACTCTGCACTCCACTTGTGATAGACACCAAAGAAAATCAGCGTGCAGTGAAATAGGCGCTCATTACAGCGAGACGCTCACTGAAGATCTGAAGCCTAAAACTCAAACTAAAACCCAGAGGACTGCTGTACAAGAGCGTTGTGTTGTCCCCAGACTGCGGATAATGCTTCACTCACCCTCGCTTTTGATTAACACACTATTACGGACGTCGTACCTTTTCAGCTGATAAGGCAGGAGCTTCTGTAGAAAGCTTGTGTAAGTGGAGAAGGATTTGGAAAAGTCCTGCAGTTTCCCCAACGTCTCCTTTACCCACACACACACGCACATATAAAAGTTTGACACAGATCTCGTCAGTGTGTTTTATAAACCGCCTTAACAGCTCTAAAACTACTAAACCAACAGAAATTTATCAGCTTCTCTAATTTATTATGTTTCTCCGAGATTTCAACGATGGCTCACCAGTACGGTCACCGTGTCCTCTGTGATGCTCTGATGGAGCTGCAGCATGGCCTCCTCCAGGGGCCTCACATAGGCAGCGTTTTCGTGCAGATACTGAGAGAACTGAACACAGGACGATTCAGGAGTGCTGAGTCTCTTGTTCAGGGCTTCAGACTGATCATATGAGTGAATGTCTGAATTGGTGTGTGTGTGTGTGTGCGTACCTTCTGATTGAGAGGCGAGACAGATTCGATAGATGAGTCTAGGGGGTAAATGTGAACCCTCTGTTCTGTGTACGAATGAAAGTTGAGGAGAGATGAGACGAGATCCTGTACGAAGCCCACGGCCTGTCCTGCTGCGTCTCGAGCTTTCAGCTGAACGGGGTAAAGAAAATTAACCACATAAATATAATGATTAAATACAATAAATCCTCGTTTATTTTAAAGGGTTACATTCTCCACATTCTCACAAACATCAAGGATCATTAATGTACACTGAAGTGCCAGAAAAACTTGTTCAGACTGTGAGGAAACTGGTACAGATTTGTGGTGGCTCCATAATAGTGTGGGGTTTTGTTTATGTGACCCCTGGTACACCTACAAACAGGTGAACACTGTGTGATGAGTTCCACCAGTTCATGTTCTGTATTCATTCTGACGAGTTTGTCCTCTTGTAACAGGATAATGAACCACCACATACGTCTACTAGAGACACCAGATTATTATTAATATTAGAGGAACATCATGTGAGTTTGGGGTTTAGTCATTCACACCTAAATCAGCAGATCTCAACTTTATTAAACACGTCTGGGACGTCATGTAAAGTGCTGTGGGACACAGAAATCCAACACCTCAGAATACATCAGAATTATGGAGCGTTCTGGAGGAAGTCTGGTGAATATTTCCACAAGCCTGTGGGGTCCATGCCCTGTTCGGGACCTGCTGAGTGTTTCTGGCACTTCAGTGTAGAAATCATAACGTACATGCATTGATATTAACCCTTTGATCATGATACAGCCGGTGCTATGATCCTTGATATGCTATTGAACAAATATAACACACATCTACACCCTCTGACCAATCAGACTTGAGAATTCGATCTGATATAAATAATAATAACAACCATGAGGCTTCCTTACCTGATGTCTTCTGTTGTGTGTGGGAACGTTTAAGCTGTTGTAATCACTGTATTCTTTAGAAAAGAGAAAAAAAGGCACAAATTATTTGCAATTTGATTTTAAATACAGACATTGTGAAACAAATAAAAAATGAAATATTACTAATTGTAATGGCATTACATCAGATTTGTTGTTTGTTAAAAGTTAGCGTAAGGAGTTTTTCATAAGGACTTCTGAAGTCTTAGGCAGTGTCGAATTATTGTGTATTTAGTGCATTCGGTTAGGATATGTTTTATTGTTGTGGCGGTACAGCAGGCTGATATTTACATTTTTCATACCATCATAAGATCTTTAGATAACGTGGTGGTATACCGTATTACCGTCTTACGGGGGAAGGGTGGGGAGGGTTAGGTTTACAGTATTCATGCCTCATTACAAAAAAAAAAAAAACGGTGTCAAACATTTACTTATTACTTTGTCTAAATTATAACAGATTTCAAGCCAAAGTGTAAAAAAAACATCCATCAGTGACACTTTTATACATATATACATATAAGAATAATTTGTTATTATAACCATTATAATAGTTATCCCTCTGATCACATGACCAGACAACACAAGAATAAATACCAGGTCTTAATGAGGGAGAGCTCAGTGTGATCCTGACCTTTACTCAGAACAGAGAACCTGCGCTGTGGTTTAATAAAGAAAAGCAGATTCGACATTTATTCAGTGTTTTACCTGAAAAATGACCTGGTTTAATTAATCAGACGTGAGGAAGTTATGAACAGGGTTAACAATATGACCTGCTGTACTACAGACACCAAGAGTGGGACCTGTTTGTCTTTCTGTCTCACACGACTCCACACATGGGACGTCAACGGAAAAGAAAGGAGAAGGGATTTATACATGCTTCCTGTTCTCTGAAATGACAGAGGGCAGGTCAGAGAAATGCCCCTGTTCAGCCATGCACTGCCACAACATGTGGGACTACAGTGCAGGAATCAAACCTCATGTTGCGTCATGTTTGGCATGCTCACCCTCACATGGGTTACAGTGAGTCAGGTATAAACCTGGTTATATTATGGATGAGAGGAATGTCTTCAAGTCCCAGTGTTTAATGGAGATATAAAGCAGAAATCTGGTGCGTTACATTATTTTTTTTTTTAAATACCGTCACCATTTTTCAATACCACGGTCTACTGAAATACCGCCGTAGCGCCCAACCTTATGTTGGCGGTATGTCAGGTTTCACATATAGGTGGAAATGTGTTCAATATAAAGTCCAACAGTCCAGGGATCTTAGAGATCAGCATGTACGCTGTATTTATTAATTTTTCGTTTTAAAATGACAAAATAAATATACTGGTTTTCTCCTTTGCATCTTTTTTTAATTAATTACATTATTTAACTTTAATTAATTTCTAGGCCAAATTTAAACTATTTTAAATGCATTTTGCCCTGGTAGATTAAAACACCAGGATTTTACGGGTTTTACTTGTCCCCATGTTAATCCTCTTTATAAAACCAGAATATGTTTTTATTTTAACCAGAGTACACGTCCAGGGTCGACTCATTCTAAAACGAATTCATGATTCATTTCTAGACTTTGTGTAGTGAAACAAGCATGAAAAAAAAAAAATCTCATTTCGAAACACAAAACCCCCTAAAAAACCGCACAGTGCGCACGGTCTGATTTGCATCCTGATTTACATCTTTACGCACTGAACCCAGACGGAGTAAATGAGTGAACAGAGTGTAGTGCTGATACTAACTGGTGTCGTTGAAGGGCACTTTCTCCTGGATCACACTGCTGTTGTGTTTGAGCTGAGTGCTCAGTTCCGTCTGATATTTCCTCAGCTGCTGCTGGCTACACACACACACACACTCAGGTCATACATGTATCTGTATTAAATGTAGCTGAAAGGATGGTGAATAAACACACAGATCAGCCATAACATTAAAGCCTGACCCATCCAGGCACAAACAACACAAGACCTCTCAAGTGTTTTGTGTTATCTGGTACTAAACAGATCCTTTATGGTTCTTCGGCCCAGACAACACGGTCCAGCCTTCACCCCCCACCCCCCACCCCACCCAAGGACATCAGTCAGCCTTGGGTGCCCAAGATCCAGTCCTAGGTTCACCATTACTGTTGTAAAGTTACTCTAGCTATCATCAATTTAGCCCTGGAATCAATTTAGCCACTCTAATCCTTACGCTTGCCCATTTTTCCTGCTTCCAACACATCAAACACTTTACCAGCTGACTGTTCACTTGCTGCCCCACCCCCTCTGACAGGTGACGTTTACTCTTATGGCTGATCAGTGCATGTATTTTATTTTACGTCCATGTTCAGTACCATTCCTCAGCCCTGACCCGGCACTCCTTGGCCTCCCTCTCCAGCGTCTGAACCTGAATCTGCGGGAGACAGAAGACGAGCAGTTATGATATATCACTATACAACAGCTGGTCTTCAAACCATGAATCAAACGTCCAGTTTAATCGCGTCGCTGTACCTCTAAGCGGGCCTTGTCGTTCTGTAGTTTCTCTACGGTGTCCATGTACTTGGAGGCGAGACCGTCCACTACAGCCTGGTGCTGCTCGGTGTCTTTCTCCAGCTGCTCCAGTCTGTCTCGTAGACGGGCCTCCTGCTGACGGTGAAGCTCGTCCGCCTCGTAGAACTGAAACGTGAAAACGTGTCACTTTGGATTCCAATTACAGGACATGGATTAGCTTAGCGTGGGGTCAAATAGGGCTAACGCTGCTGTCATCCCTTACACTACAACTCCTGTACGCTTTTATAGCCGCGCTACATGTTTTGTCGAGCGTATTAAGATACACTGAAGTGCCAGAAGTACGGGTTCAGATGAGTCTATGCAAAACACACAGCGACGCCACGTATACACGCCTTCAGTTGTGTGTTGATCAAGAGACAGACGTCTACGGAAGATTCGCAACGGTATGAGATGTGTTTAGCATTCAGTGAGACCCCATGGGGCCAATGCACCACCACACATGTTAGAGGAACTCATGTGAGTTTGGGGTTTTGCCGGTCAATCCCACTTAAATCACCAGAACTGTGGACCGTTCTTCAGGAAGTAAGTGCTTATTACAAACAGGATATTTCTGTAGCTCTGTTTCATATTTCTGCAGTTCAACGCTCCCACCAAATTGTAGACTAGGCTACCAGTTTTTCTGGCACTTCACTCACATTCCTTTTGGTTTCAGACACCCTGTACAGCTTGTTTATCTTACCACCAGCCTGCTAAGTTAACTTTTTTCACCTGGATGTGAAGCCTTTCGTTCTCCTGAATCTTCTTCTGCAGGTCCTCATCAAACACACTCTGGGTCTGGTAACTGGTCTGAGACGGTGAATCTCCTTTACTCTAATAAAACAACAGGAAGAGCAGTCAAAACCCAAGAAAAAAAACAATATGTAGAGGAAGTTTAAACTACAGAGGTGTGACTGCAGCTCTGCAGATGTAGAAATGAGCAATTAGCACTAATAGTAAGCATTAGCAGTTAGAAATTAGAACTAGCAATTAGCATTAAGACAAACGTAAGCATTAGCAATTAATATTAGCAGTTAGCGTTCGCAACTAGCATTAGCAGTTAGCATTAAGACAAACGTTAGCATTAGCAATTAGCATTAGCGGTTAGCATTAGCAGTTAGAAATTAGAATTAGCTATTAGCATTAAGACAAACGTTAGCATTAGCAATTAGCGGTTAGCATTAGCAGTTAGAAATTAGAATTAGCAATTAGCATTAAGACAAACATTAGCATTAGCAATAGCGGTTAGCATTAGCAGTTAGAAATTAGAATTAGCAATTAGCATTAAGACAAGCGTTAGCATTAGCAATAAGCATTAGACGTTAGCATTAGCAACTAGCATTAGCAGTTAGCATTCAGACAAACGTTAGCATTAGCAATTAGCATTAGCGGTTAGCATTAGCAGTTAGAAATTAGAATTAGCAATTAGCATTAAGACAAGCGTTAGCATTAGCAATTAGCATTACAAGTTAGCATTAGCAGTTAGCATTAAGACAAGCGTTAGCATTAGCAATTAGCATTAGCAGTTAGCATTAAGACAAACGTTAGCATTAGCAAATAGCATTAGCCGTTAGCACTCGCAACTAGCATTAGCCATTAGCATTAAAACAAACGTTAGCATTAGCGAATAGCATTAGCGGTTAGCATTAGCTGTTAGCGTTAGCATTAGCAGCTAGCATTAAGACAAACGTTAGCATTAGCCGTTAGCATTGTCCCCTGGCATTAGAAAAAGCTGTGTGAATGCCTGATTGACTTTAACAGGACGGATGTTTCAGAGTTAAAACAGACTCCATATCTCACATCCATGTACCTCTCAAACACACTCTGTGATTCCCTAAAGAAATGAATGAGGAAAGAAAGAGGGATAAAAACGGGCGTGGCCGGTAAACAAGTGCGAGTATCCGGAAACTGTACGCGAGCCCCCGTGTTATCAACAGGATGGAATTTTTACAGCTGGAACGGTCTCGATATCTGGAAAATTGCGGGAGTTGAGGCCGGACGAGCAAATCCCAGCGGAATAAAAATAAAAAGAATAATAATTAGCCCTAACAGCTAATGAGTGTTTACTGCCTTTATCACCTGACAGGAGTGAGTTAGAAATGTATTAATATCAGAGACATTAGAAACACAATAAATGCTTGAGGAGGAGAAAGGCTTATGAGGAGGCCCAACAGGAGGAGCTGAAGGCCAGCTGAAGGCCAGCTGAAGGCCAGCTGAAGGCTCTCTGTTCTGATAGTCTGATATTAGGGCACTTCTGTGAGCGTTATCTCCTTTACACACTCAGCATTTAATAAACAGAGGTTTTGTCTGGTTACAGTTTGTCTATTTGTAAGTTAGCTCTCAATATGATTTTGTCATGGTAATGACTGAGACAGTGGTGTCTGAGACAGTGGTGTCTCACTCTACTTTTATCCCATTTAATTAAAACACTCTCATGCAGCCTTGGCTCAAGGTTAAGGAACCTGTCATGTGATCAGAAGGTCGCCGGTTTGACTATATAGGTCTCCTATAACAAAAGGGTGACACGTTTAATTGCCCTCGAACGAGGCATCTGACCCCCCAAATGCATTCCTTGACTGTCCCCTAGTGTGTATGTTTCACTGCACTGCTGAATGACATGCGATGGTCAAATTCCTCTTTGGGCCAATCACATCACTTTCACTGATACAGACAGCATTAAGTAATTAACTAACTATGTTTAAAGGGCTATAAATATATGACTAGCTTAAACTCTTACACATGATCGAAAGCTGTGAGAAACCAATCAGTCTACCTTGCCCTTTTTACTCTTGGCCTCGGTGACCTGGAGCTCCTCCTGAAGCAGCTCCACTCGTTTGGCCAGCTGTTGGTTCCTGAAGCTCAGGCTGTCCATCTCCTGCTCGGCTTTACGCAGGCTCTGTTCACGCTGCTTCATTTCCTCCTGCAAATATAAGAGCCAAGTGAAAAGGATTAGGCTACAATGTTTCTTTTATTTTTATTTTTACAATGTCTCCTATCATACAACAGCTCTCAACGGGGGATGGAGAAGACTAACGCTTGTGTTTACACCTGCAGCGATACTAAGTGAGAAAGCGCCTGGTACTGATTTGTTTTCAATGAAAGACGCCAATTTTCTAGTGACACAAAGTAGCGCGAATGTGAGTGGAATGAGTGACGCGACAAAGTTAATCAAAATTGAAATTTATGCAAATTAGAGAGAAGTGCAGGATTCATAATCGGTTGCCCTTTGGGTCCTAGATAATTGTTCCTACTGGAGAGAAGCTCTTTGTCCTGGGCTGGACATACTTGAACACTACCTACTAGCTTGGAGCGAGTACATATTGTTTAACCGCTAATCTAGTATACAGTTCTAGTATGCAAGCGTGTAGTATGCACACCATCTTGCTCCGCCATCTGACCAACAACCTTTGACCCGTGACTCCTGACCTGGTAGGACATCCGGGAACCTTTTACATACTACCTGATACGTATTACACTATTCAGACGCACTACAACATGTCGCATACTAACTAGTATGAGAGTATGCCATTCGGACGCAGCCATGGTCATGAACATCATAACCCTAGATTTTTTATTTTCAGCTGCAATGTTTGACATGTGGTACAGGTCAGATAGGAATGGGTGTGATTTGTGATTTTATTTCATGACAACTATAGTTGGTAAAGTATGGCGTACTGTCTAAATTGCCCATGATCTCAGGGTATACTCTCTTTCCACTGTCAATACAGCGACACTGCTCAATCTGTGAGCTAATGCATACAGAAGTGAACGGTTTTACACCACCACTGACGTGGCTGCGCGTGTCTGGAAGGATTCAAATGATATGCGAGATGGTGGGAAGGGGGCGGGGCTTCCTGGAGGTCACTTCACACAGGAGGGTCAGAAAAAACCTATACGACTGTAGAATCTAATTTATTTTGTCTTATTGGTTAAGGATAAACACCTTTAGTTAAACTGTTACGGGTATGAAACACACAGGACCGCATGTGATGCAGCATAACGGACGCTTAATTATTAACACACACTTTCTTTGGAAATAAATACCTTCAAGGAGTTCGAATTGGCCTGCTCGTCCACCACGGCCTTCTTCAGGACCTGATTCTGTGCTCTGAGCTGTAAAAAAAAAAAAAAAAAAAAAGTGCTGACGGTAAGAAAAGCCAAATCCTGATGTGATCAAGTGTACAGGAAGGAAACAGGGCAACAACAACCACGAAGGAAATCTGCAGCGTAAACAGTTCTGCGTACAGTGAGCCGCTCAGGTTTATCTATTAACTCCACAGGCACTCGAGAAACTTAATACAGAAGCAGAAAGTTATTCAGATTATATTTTTTATATTTAATTCTTGATAAAACATAAAACAGGTCAAAGGTTCACGTCTTTGAGATATATGTTGTCATACATCATTACAGATTAAATGGTGCTGACTGGATTTTACTGATTTTACCTCATTTTTTTAAAGATTAAAAAAAAAGTATGAGTTTTTTTTTTGTTTATGTTACTACTGCTTGTTAGCCAAACTATATATTGTGTTACGAACAGAATTATAGTATTAGTATTATAGAAATTGCCTTACGTATTGTGGTATAACATTGTTAACATATATAAATAAATACCATTTTTACATTCATCCTTGTTCATTCAAATAAACACACACTTTGTATGCGTATACTAGAAAGTTGTTAAAACAAAAAAAAAAACGGATTATTTATAAAAGATTAATTTGTGCAAACAAAGAAACAAGCAAACAAAAACAAACAAATAACCAAATAAATATCTAAATAAATAAATGAATGAATAAATAAGTGCTTTTTAAGGATGGTCACACTCTGTATTTCTCAATACTCACATTCATACTCATATATATTTTTTTAATAATAAACAGAAAAAATTAGTGCATTTAAATCTAAATGATTTAAAAGCAGTGCATGATCCTTAAAAGTGACATTAAAAATGTGTTATATTAAAATACTTTAAAAGCAATATTTACAGTATTAATTTTAACATGTCAAGCCAGTAGACCACAACATTATTATTATTATTATTATTATTATTATTTACCTTGGAGTACTCCTGAGCCAGTTTGGTGTATTTAGCTTGCAGTTCTGCAGCCATGATGATGAAAAACAAACTAAATAACCTACACTAATACTAATGAGTGTTTACTATAATGATTATTACTAAATATTTATTATATGTTATATATTGGTTTATAAACAGTGTGCAGTTCTGCTATAGCAAACCCAAAGCTTTAAAACTGTCTAAAAGAAAGCACAATATTAGCCAGGAAGAGTAGTTAGCTATATAGTTATATAGCAAAAACTGTCAATAAAACATTTTTTTGTCAGAAGTAGTAAAAGAAGAGATGTTAATAATGATCTGTATAAGAGTATATGCTAGTCAGCTGATATGACTAGCCGGTTTATTAGCTAGGTAAGCTAGCTAGCTAACTGTAAAATAAATATTTATCATTTTTAAATCAATGACATCCTCTAGAAAAATATCCTAATATCCCATAAAGCCACTCCGAGCACTAATTTAATATTTAATATTTATAATAGTCCAGTTATATCCACATCTGCCCTGGGCTCCAAATCCGACCCGAAGGATGGCAGTTAGCTAAACATGACTAGCGCTTACTGCTAAACAACGGGCTTCTTTCCAAACAGAGCCGTGTTCACTCCGTAGGCACCCTACTCTAACTGTAAAATAATACACGCGCGCGGACTACAGAGTGCACTAGGTTACTGATACCGGACAGTTTGAGGTTCGGGCTCGTGAACGGAGAGGCTGAGGTAAACGAATACAGGGTGTTTTCATGATAAAAGTGTTAAAATATATCAAATAAAAATGAAAATTATGTAAAAATAAATTTTTTTATAGTCAATAGATATACAAAATAAAGTAGAAATATTATAACTTTTATTCAAATATGCAAAAAAAAAGTCATGGAAGTCTTAGAAAGAAATATGTAAATTTATTTAAAAAAAATAAAATATATAAAAATAAATTAACCACATTAAAATTTGTTACATTTAAAAAATATATATTTTCAGGTATTTATACATAATTCTCAATGAATCATCTTCAAACCTTGGGACGTTACTAATATATTTGAGCTCATTATCCTGTTACAACCTTTGCAGCCCAGTCGTAACCTCTTGGCAGATGCAAACAGATTTACCACTTATATATCCTAGTGTTTATTAAAATGAAATGATCAGCCTTCAATCTTCACAAGACCGCCTGAACCACGTATATAAATAATAAAGTTGTAACCTATTGGCAGATGCAACTGGATTTACCACAGAAATATCCTAGTGTTTAGTAGAATTAAATACCCTATCGATCTTCAATCCTCACATATACGGATCTACACTATATGGCCAAAATGATCGTAACAATTCCCACTGCGCTAATATAATAAGCTCCACTTTTCTGGGAAGGCTTTCCACTAGATTTCTGGGCGTGGCTGTGGGGATTTGTGTACAGTCAGTTACATGTGTAATACTGATATCAGATTAGTAAAGTTAGTTTTGTCTGAGGAGGCTCCAGATCCGTTTATTCCCAAAAGGTGTTTATTGGGTTTGACGTTCGGACATTGTGTAGGACACTCAGGATCGTCCACTCCAACCTAAACACATCATGTCTTCATGGAGCTTGAATCATCAGTCATGGTGGAACAGGGTCAGGTCTCTTAGTTCCAGTGTACGAAGACGTTCTAAACAATTTTGTGCTAGTCTTTGTGTTAGCAATTGAGAGAAGAACAACAGATAGGCGTAAAAGGTCAGGTGTCCACATACTGTCCACCATTGAAGTTTGGATTGGTGGTCTGAGTGTAGATCTGCTCAGGCTTGGTGAAGTTCAGGAGCTCCAAGGAGCCATCAGGAGCTCATCCAGGTGGCCAAACAGTTAAAACTGGACAACCACAAAGGTTAAATAAACAACCATTCTAAATCTTTGGATCATTTCTGGGATCGTGAGAAACGCTGAAATCATGTTTTTGTGTATTTTCACACTGTTAGCTGCCCACATGCTCACTGGCCCATTTCTGAGTCAGTTCTCAAAATATTTCCATCTATCTTTATAGACAGTTATCCTAGACAATCTCCCAATTGCTCAATTCTTAGGTATCTCAAAATGATCCCTAGCAAGATACCCTAATCTGACTGAGATGTTAGCCAGCATGC
>JAOVVF010000033.1:1560379-1576365 GCA_028565595.1 Duopalatinus emarginatus | reverse complement strand
CGCACTCCCCAGACAGACACACAGACACGCACTCCCCAGACAGACACACAGACACGCACTCCCCAGACAGACACACAGACACGCACTCCCCAGACAGACACACACACACACTCCCCAGACAGACACACACACACACACTCCCCAGACAGACACACACACACACTCCCCAGACAGACACATGCTCAGACACACACAAATTCCCCAGACAGACACACACTCAGACCCCCCCCCCCCTACACATACATACACACACACTCTCTCTTCGAGGTCTTTGTGCTAGGCACCTACCCCCAAACTGCTCCCCGGGTGCCGTGAACAGAGGTTGCCTACTGCTCCAGGCATGTGTCTGCTTTTACGTGTGTTTCACTGTACAGATGGGTTAAATGCAAAGGTCCAATTCCTTTGTGTGCAAGGACAGTGGTCAATTAGGCAAATTACTGTGTGCAATCACAGTGGTCAATTAGTCAAATTCCTCTGTGTGCAGACACAGTGGTCAGTCAGTCACTTCACTCACTGAACACCACATTAAAATTCAGGGGCAAATTGCCTGGTTGTAGTCTAATTCCACTTTCTGAAGTAATGTTCACCTTCAGACACTGCAGATACAGTTTAGTCCATATTCACACGGGATTAGTTTACCAGATGTAATAAGTAGTCTGTCTTCTTATTCATAACTAATTTACATTCATAAAGCAATAAAATAACCGTTGTATTTGTTACGAAGCTCAATGTTTGAGCCACACGGTCATATAATCATTCTTACTTAACATCACAGTGTTAGAATAATTATACTGACACCAGAGTACAGAATAAATTATGGATGGAAATGAACAGAGATGCCTAATGTATCGCGATACGTAGGTGCCTATCTGATGTGTAATGAGATCCTGAAGGTATTGCAATTATGAATATCTGAATTAGAAAAATTTACAAGTTTTTAGATTTTATTACAAATTTTAAACCTTGTGCCTTTCATAAAGCTTGTAAATAATGAAATAAGTAAAAATATAAAATAAAATAGAGGAGTCAAACTTTATTTAAAAAGCACCTAATTGAACACAAGTATTTAACCGAGATGCTCTCCTGTGCTGTGTGTGTGAATGGCTTAGTGTGCCACCTGTAGGATTATTAAGAAATAGCAGTGTCTCAAATTCAAACCTTGCGGCAATATTCTTTGAGCTTCAAAATAGTCCAACACAGTTATCTGTGTAAACAAAGATAAATAAAAAAAACTAATTTAAAAATAGTTTTAGAGTCATTATGGTGATACATGAATCACTACACAAAAGAATGTAAATGATCAGAATACCACTGACGGGCAAAAATAATAATAATAATGAAAAAAAAAAAAACGATAAGAAATTCAACCTGCAATTTTCTCAGAGGATGACCCAGACATCACCCACAAGAGCTCCTGAAAAAATGGAAGTTACCCCGGGGCCCTGTGTAAATTTAATCCTGTACAAATAGGGCGTTAAATTATAACAGAAGCTAAAATTCAACAGTAATATCCAGTACGTATATTGAGGTATATCACAGACTCTGTGTGGTCCCCGAGGACCCCAGACTGACAAGTACAGATTTTTTTCATAATATGTTTTCTGGTCATCATAAATCCCAAGAAAACTTATATAAAGCAAGTTATAACTACATAAATATAAAAAACGGATACTTCATTTCACTTCCCTTTTAAACACACCCGTTAAACTAACCCCAACTATTCCTATTAGAGTAGTCCTTAAATCAAAAGGAAGTGAGATTTGATAGTTCCATTAAAAAGGAACTATACACATTATAATGTGTATATAATAAAGGTATTCAATATAAAATTTACCGTATACAATTATTTCCCTTTGGGATTAATTAATACAGTTCTATCTTAACATTTAATAAAATATAACAGCCAATACTCCAATTGTCTTTTTTTTAAATCTGAGAAAGATATGTAAACATAGGACCAGCCAAACTACAAAATTGAGTGTAAGGTCACTTGAGTGTAAAGCTACTCTTCAACCATCTTCACTTTACTCATGCAGGTCATTAGCGCTGCAAGTGGCCACTCGCACATTATTGAAATAAAAAAAAAAAAAAACATTAGTGGGGACTTCCTTACACTGACTAACATCCAGGGAAAAGTTTCTTACCCACAGAGGCAATACAACAATCAGATTGAGAACACATCTGAGTCATTGTGCAACAGCCTACAGGTACCTTTGTACTAATTACATAACCAAGTTACAGCTAACCCCAGATGCCTAACGTGCACCACCCATGAGATCTTTTGTACACTTTTCTGGCCACAAGCTTTAGAATCTGAACGGTCACCAATCAGTTCTAATAGAGGAAAAAACAAACAAAACAGCAAACAAAAACTTGAGTAACACAACAAAGGGCATTCGGGGAAACTTTAGCAGCTCTTTAGTGACCATTCTGTCAAAATATATGGTTCCAGGCTACAATTTTTAACAAAACCTGTCAGATTTTCTAGCAAAAACTAGCATTTATGAGGCTGATTTATAGCCAATAGCTGCATTTGGCAATATTTTTGGTTACACGCTCTATGAGCAACCAAGGCTTGTATTTTAATGACCTATACATGGAGTAGGTTCAAAATTATCTACAATAAGTACAATAAGAAACCGATGACGGATTGAACGTTCTGAAACTGTGGATAGCAACGGCTGGGAAGAACTGACTGGAAAGCCAAAAAAAAAAAAAAGGTGGGGCTTGAGATCGTTCACGGACCTCAAAACCTGTCCTTCCTGGTGGTTTTCATGAACTTTGGTATCTTTTGGAATTTTATGGTAACTTTTTTTTTAAATAGGTAAATGACAAACATAAAAATCAACACGTGTGATTTATAGCCAAAACGTGATTCTGTTTACAGTTGCGCTTACATTTTGGAAGCTGGGCTTTAACCAGATGTACTGCCAGCTTTTATAAATAGGTCTCTGAAATAGTGTTAAGCTCTACAAGATATTTTGCCAACAACACTACCCTGAACACGAACCGTCCCCGAGAGCAAGTGACCAATTATAGCATGTCAGGTACGAAGCAAAACTGTACTTTATTAGTCTAAATGGTGCTAGTGACGAAGGCTAGCGTGCTAAATCCCATTCCACACATTCCAACACCTTAATGCTAAGAAGCGGATCTAATGCTGCGGTGCCAAACACCATTTGTCTCGAGCAAACCACAACACAACACAAGTTTGTTATACTGAATATGTGCCACAATACATACAGACAGCCAGACTGTCAAGTCACAACTGCTAAGTTTTATAACAATTGGTCCTATTACTATTATTAAAACACACTTCATTATCACTTTAACTCTGACGAACAAAGTTGACCCTGAGCACAATGCCCTCAATGTTGCAACGCAGGTCTCATCTGTCGCAAAAGGCAGCAGCTCTCATGATCGTCAGCTGACACAAAGTACCCACAGGACGCCAAGGGCCTGCAAAGTGAACTAAAAACGAAGATGACAGGCGACAACTGCAATGTTTGACCTGCACCCAGCGTGCACTCTGGACATTTTTGGAAGTGGTAAGTGGGAGTGCTGAACCGTAGGTGAACACTAACCGCACCAGGGGCAGCTGCACAGTTCCATGCAAATAAAAGCAAATCACTGCAGATATATGCAGATAACTTGGCCAACGTTCAACCTAACGCACCCAAAACCTTTGGACAACAGCAACTTGGACTCATGACAACAAAGCTATACTGGGTCTAAAGGTCCACCTAGCAAGCAAAGCACATGTTCAGGACGCACAAACAGTAACACTACGCACTTAGATATACCAAAATATAACACATGCAACCTGGTAATATGTCATTCCTGAAAATTTAAGCCTAACTAATGTTACCCAAAGCAGTCTTTTGTCTCAGAAGTCACCCAACAAAAAGCTCACACAGTTTGTACCCTTGTCTCTCCAGGTTGGTGAAAGCAGGCACTCCTGTTTGTCCTGATTGTGCTGATTCTCCTGATTTTCCATGGTTTTCCCCCGTGGATGATTAGGGCAGTTCTGCAAGGGATCAGCTTGGCATTCCAGGCCGGATGAGGAGCGTGGAGCTGCAGTGGCGGGTGGGGCGAAGGGAACAAGTGGTAATGATGAGAAGGAACGCTGCCTTAACTGTGATGACTGCAGTGATCTCTCTCTCTCCCCCTCCCACCCTCCCTCCCTCCCTCCCTCCCTCTCTCTGGTTGCAGGACTGAGGTCACCTGACCGTCTGCTGGCTCTGGGAACCTCTAAATGCACTGACGCAGCAACTCCTTCCCCTAGCAAACCCTCCGCCGTCCCACCCACGCACCAACACGCACCCTTCTCTTTAAAACCGACCAGCAAACAGACATATGCTTCCCCTGCCCTCGTGTCTCTTATGCAAGAACATAAGACCCACAATATCGAATAACGCCATCAGGTGCCAAACGATCCAGAACCTTAGAAAAGTTACTTGACAGGTGGACCTACAGCGCGTTGAAGCAGTGAAACCGAAGAACCGGTCTGAGATGTAAAAGGAAAGTACATGATCTCATCAAGAGCAATGCAATAGTGCACTGCCGTTAAGTATATGGTGGGGAGGGGGGGGTTTAAAAAAAGAAAATGAGCAGTAGTCCACTAGATGGCACCTCGATCCAACAAACCCAAAACTCATCCTTAACAACAGCATGTCCCTTATTTCCCCCAAACATAAAAACCATAATTTCAACTTCTAGTTAAACCTTAACTACCAGGAGGACATCAGATTAGTCGTTTTCATTCGTACACAGGTTACAAGCAAACTTGCAAACACAAGTTCCACCTTGAGGGTTTTGGGTTCAAGGTGCGAACTCATTAAGCTCTATAAATCCACTATGTAAACAGCCGAAAAAGAAATCCGACAACCTGCTCTCTGGTGCTCTCTTCTGGAACCAATCCAGGCATTTTATCGGCACTTGAGCTGAAGTGTCGCAATGCAGGAGCATAAATTTATATCGCCTTGGCAACCTGCAACAGATTCCCAAACAAATAGAGGCGCTTCTCTATGCACACTGATATATTTATACAAACCAGTGGCTTCGATATGCTTTGAGGGAGCACGGTCTCCACCCCTGGTCGTCTCAAAATGAAGAGTCTCTACAAATCAATAGAGTTTTCTTCTGACTGGTTCTGACTTTTATCCTATAACAGAAACATTTCTAACTTGGTGGATGTGGTCTTTTCCAGGATGACTTCAGACATATTAACACGGCATGAGGGTTCGCCATGATGTGGCCTTCACACTTATCAGACCTAGTTAAAGAGCTACGAGATTTCTGAGCCATGTGGTAACCAGCGTCTGAAGATGTTTTGGTGGGTTGTGCCACCCTCACTACTTATTCTCTTATTCATACCTTTGTACCCTCAGGTCCTTTATGGAAAGCATTAATGGAAAAAATATACAATTCAACTTTTACCAATTTCTGAAGACAGTATTGCAGTTGACCTTTAATACAAATCATCTTGAGGCTCTTACACAATGGTGACTCATTAACCACAGAGTGAGGAACAGGGTAAAACCGCTGGTGTGTTGATAAGCAAAACAGGAACCTCCAAGATAGCATTCAAATCACAGATGTTTCCTCAGGCACAGGCTTAGATAAGTGTGTAATCAATCTCGAGTGGCAAATTAAGACTGGTTTGGGACGCTAACCAAATACAGGTGTTACCTTACTTTTTAAGATACCCTGCATATACACTGGGCTCTTGCGACAGGACAACTACAGACACCAAATTATGCTTGGGGGAAACACTCGTGCTCTGGGGACCACAGAAATCCTGTACCTCGAAACAGAACCGAGGACTGGACCGTTCTGCAGAAAGTAGTGTTCCTGGCCTGTAGAACATTTCCGCAACCTCATGGAGTGTGTGCCTCGTGTGAGACCTACCAAGTATAAGACTGGTGTACCAGTTTTTCTGGTAGTTCGTGTATGTATATATACTTAAGGTTTAGAAGCTAATAGAGGGATAAATGGATATGAACAGACAGGGTAAAAAGAGAATGAAATAAGCCATTCACCACAACGACCACAAAACATGCATCATGCCTGTCACACCATGCAGAACGAGGACGGAAGGAAAATGATGAAGGGGATGCTGTAGGGATGACTGGAAGGTCATGAACTTATCCACAAATATGAAAAGGCAATGAGCCGGTACATTGCCTGCAAAGTTACCTGCTCCTGCATTCAGGTTAGGCAGCTTGAGGTCTTTAGGTTCCGCTTTCTTCACAGCCACTGCCTCGGTTTTGACCACAGGACTAGGTGCCAAAGGTGCCAAAGGTGCCTGGGAGGGCACTTGGAAATCGGACAACTCTAGGCCTGCCTTACCTCTCGCCGGAGAGGCGTCGTGTGATGGTTCGGTGAGGAGGAAGTAGGTTTGATTCTTCATTTCTTGTACAGCTGGGATTGGCTCTTCCAGCTGCTCTGTGAATTTATCGGTGTCTTCGTCATCGTCAACCATTTCTGACGCCTTAGCAAACTTTGAGTTTTCAAGTGTCTCCAAAAACTCGTCAACTGCACCTCGGGGTGGCTTCTCGACAAACTCAAACTCTTCAGATGATACCTCTTGCTCAGAAATCTCATCAGCTGCCTCTGCTTCCTCCGCTTCCTCCACTTCCTCCACTTCGTCCTGTACAACAACATTCTTCTCGGGTTCAATCTGGAAACTTGCTGGGTTCTTTGCCATGGCCTCCAAGACTGGAGAGAGCGAATCTGCAGACGGACTTTCAGAGTCAGAGTGTCCTTGGGCCTTTCCGGTTGGGAAGCGAAGACATTCGAACTTGTCCACTATCTGAGCAGAATCTTGGCTCAACGTCTTAAAATCGTCTTGGTCTTCAATAGCGGTTTCGGTGCCTTTCGGAGAAATTTCGGCCTCCTTAACAAGATCGAATGTGCCAAACATTTGCTCTGAAGCCTTTACCTCTTCTGCTTCTTCTTCTTCTTCTTCGTTTTCTTCTTCAATCTTTGCCCGTTCTGCAGCCCTTGCCTCAGTTTCCTCTGCCATCTCCTTAACCAAAGGAACCTTGGCTTCGAAAGCAAACGGGTTGTTTGCGGACAGCGAGAAAGGAGCGTTTGGTGAATCGTTCCCACTCCTATGGACTGGACTGAAATCAGGACTTCCCTCTGAAGATCCCGAGTCTACTTTATCATGTTTGCGTGGAGAAGACTTCAAAATATCTGGGAGAGATGGTGGTAAACCAGATTCTTCATCATCTTTAGGAGCATTCCCAAAAAAGTCAGACGAAGTAAGCTGTTGTCTTAGAGACTCGGTGGCCGCTTCTCTGGAATCGAAAGACTGCTCGCAAAGATGCTCCTGCATGGGTGAACTGTCTTGCAACTCTCCTTCATGGGCATTCTGGACCAGATCTGGAGATGGACTATCTGACATCTTGGCTGCTACGATGTCTGCTGTGATATCTCCAAAAGGAGAGAACTCGCTGGGCTGTTTCTCGACAGGTGAGAAGTCTTGGAACGGGTTCCTTTTCGTTTCAATCATCAAGTCGTCATCGGACTGGCTTAATACGTCCGGGTCATATCTGGGCATGCTTTGCGAGGTCGAATCATTGCCAAACAAATCCATGGTTGTTTTGAAGCTGGGTTGCGTGCTAGCTATTAATGAAGAATCCTTGTGTTCTGTTGAATTAGAGGTATTGGTAAATTACAATTAATCGTACTGAAGATGGAAGACATAGTCGCCCAGAGTCACCTTTTTAAATTGTGGTTACTACATTTTGGTCAATAAACCTCACATGGTGCAGCCTACATAAAGAAGGTGACATCTCTGAAACCTAGTGATCTTTGGATAGATGTGTTTGTGTTGCTCTAGTCTGAAAGGGCATGAAGGCAGTTTTCCCCTGTTATTCTTTAACGCCGTAATATAATTCTCCTGACCAACAGATTACAGAGAAGTTGGCCATTAACATTCCATGATAGTGCACATAATAGAGTTTAGAAAAGAGGTGATTCTCATTATTGCAAACAGGACATTTTTAGTCCTTTAGTCAGGACAGATAGCAGAGGAAAAAAACAGAAACAGAACTTTCTACTGAAGTGGACAAAAAAAGGAAACATGTTACATTAGTACAAATTCCATTCCTCATTTACTTATAGACTTTGAGACCATTGTGTAAGGGGTCATGGCATGCAAATCCAATGTTAGTAGTTCCTTTAATATGACAAAATAAAGAAACGTTTCCAAAAATTTGACTAAGGTTTAGAACGGTCAAAAAGTGTTTAAAAAAAAAAAAAAAAAAAGCAATAGCACTGAATCGTAGGCATAGTTTATCTTGCCATTTAGATAAGATGCCAGTTTCAGGTTATTTAACTAAAGGTCTTATCTTAGTAGCAACCAGTTAGTGATCAAACATCCTGAGCTTGAAACATAAGAGAACTGATGTTAATAGCATGCAGAAAGAACTTGCCTGAAGTAAATTGCATCAGAGTTGAAAAAGAAGCAGGAGCAGCAGCAGAAGAAGGAAGACTGGGTTCATCTGAAGAAACAAAGAAGAAAAAACGTCTGAGAAGTAACAGATAGTGAATAACCAGAACGTGTGAGCAAGCAAAGAAAACCGTCAGAGTTTTAAAATACTTGTAAGTAAAAGTGATGGCCGCGTTTCAAAGACAGAAGGAACTCGGTAGACTGGCTGAGGTACGTCAAGAACTCATCTGGATGACTCGGCACGTACAGGTTTTTAAGTCATAACGTGCATCCTTAAAACCATTTACACAGATTAACTCCACCTGCCAAAACATCTCGGACCTGTCGAGGTATGGACTCCTCAAAACGTGTGTTCTGTGGTATTTGCCACCAAGACATTAGCAACAGGTCCTTCTGTGAATGTTCTGTAGGATCAAGCTACATGGGCTAGCCTTTAGACCCAAGCAGCTCAGTGAGCCTGGTGTTCCTGTGGTGCGGGTTCACCAGTAGTCCTTCCTTGGGTCAATTTTTGCTAGGAACTAACCACTGATTACAGTCACCCAGATCCCTCCACTTACCCATTTGTCCTGCTTTCAACACGTCATGTTCAAAATCTGACTATTGACCAAACTGATGTCTAAACATCGGATCAGATCACAGCATCTCCAAATTAGCATCTTGTGGGGTGTGTCCCAGTATAAGTGGTTAAACCCATAAAAGAAGAACTGGTGATGTAGCACCCAAGGCTAGTAGTGGGCACCCAAGGCTCACTTATGAGCACAGAGGCTGATCCGTCTGGTCAGATCCGAGAAAAGGAGCTGCTGCTAATGTCTTGGTGCCACACCTTTAGAGGTCTTGTGGGGTCAATACCTTTGAGATGTTTTACCAGGCGGCGTTAACTTTATGGCTGATCGGTGTACACCATGGCTGTTACATAAACACAGCTTTTAGGCCATGGTGGCTAAATTCCAGCCAAACAAAAGCCACACCTTACAGATGTTTGAAGATCAATTAATTACCTAAGGGCTGTGGTTCCTGTCCGGCTGGAATAAAAACTTACAGCCATACCGACCCTATGAAGATCATCGTATTAAAAGGGACAATCCTGCTACCGTCTTAAAATAATGAGTGACGTTCCTTCAGCTCTCAAACTTCCACAGGCATCTTTAGTTCCTGCTCCATGGGAGATGCTTTTCTGCTCAACACGAATCATTTGTTCTGGAGTGCGGAACGTCAAACCCCAAAGATCAGAAATATATCAGAAAATGACACAGCAAAAGGGTTCTTGCACAAACCAGGAACTTGCTGGGATTGTTTCTGACCTCTGCATATTGTCAGGGCGTGTGTTGAAAAAAAAAAAAAGAAACAGAAAAAAAGACAGCTGTCTTTGTGTATAATAATAACAATCATGATGAATACCATGACAGCTGACTTTAAGCAGCTGTGGCTGTGGACAGAACAGGACGTGAATGTTTTTATAATCCTGCACTTAGAAAGATTGCTAATTAAAAATTGAAGAGATTTTACAGTGGCACAGGAAATCGAAGAGTAATTATCATGAAGTAAGCCATGTTTTTACAAATGTTTATGCTGCACTGTACGTTTTTCTGGTCGATTTCAGGGTCACGAACAAAAATCATACATCGCAGAAGAACTGAGAATGGCTGCTTTGCGATAAATAAGGTAAAGAGTCGTCATTACAACAACGCTCATCTAAAAGCCACCATCAGGACTAGTTTAACTACAGTAATTGTAATGGCAAAGCCTGCAGCCTCATCACATCAACCTTACTTGCATTGCTTTGTCTGTGTAGGTCTATACTCTTATAATCTGACACTGAGATGACGTTATTTATTATATTATGTAGTCCGTTTTGGATAATCTCGTATTTGTATGATACGGCATAATAAAAACAGACTGCAAGTTTAAATGCAGTGTAAATAAAACAGGACATGTGGGTTAATTATTGCTTGCGCTGGTATACAACAAAACAGATGTATGAAAGTCTTGCTCGGCGACGCTGAACAAACAAAAACAAACCTCGTGCCCGGCAGACGACGTCAGCTCAAACTTCTGAAACGAGGCCCACAAAGAGCCGGTGGGCGCTGGAGGAAGAGACACACCCAGGGCATTGCTTTTTACAGCACTGAACCAATGAAACGAACACCGTCGACTGGAAGACCGGCCACTCTGTCTATATATAGGTCATGTTTCAAATCAACATCCAACCGCTCACTCACTCCCTCCCTCCCTCCCTCATCCCCCCCAGTATAGATCCATTTGGCAGAAGGGTGTGGTCCGTGTGGAGCCGAGCCAAAGTTTTCCTAAAATCAGGATCAGGACTTGCTGAAATGTGCAGCATCACTGCATTTGGCACTTGACAGCACAGATACGACAGCACACGCCTTCGGTTGTCCAAGTGGACCACGAGTCGAGTGTTTTCATGAAGATTAAGCAGGACTTTATCCTGCTTATCTGAGTCATTCATTATTCATTATTCATTACTACAGGACCTTCATCAGCAGGGTTCATCCTAGACATCAGGATTACTCAATTTCATATACATCATGCATGTATTAATATTTCACATCAACCACAAACCCTGTCCCTGTATTAAAAAGTCTTCCTGTTAGACATTTCATACACAAATAAATCTTATTAATAATATTTTATCAGGAAAATACCTGTGCCATGTTTTGTCTCGGCTTTACTTTATAATTTGCATAAAAATTATACATCACATCTGAATCTAGGGTTTAAAACAACACCAAAATGTATCTGCATGCACAGTATAAACCTAAAAAGTGTGTATTTTTGTGCCCTCAAGGCACAAATCTGTCACCAGGTTTCTGGCTCCTATTGTCTGGATACAGGCACACACCCCACTAGCATGAATAGCATGAATTAGCATCAACAAGGATGGACATATTTCTATAATTAGAGGTCACAGTCATGTCTAAAACAAGCCGACAAACAAGACCAGGTTTTAAAATGACACATTATTTGTCTTTATATATATATATTTATAATATAAAAACAGTAAATCTGAGGGAAAATGTTAGCACGGTTGCTAAGTCATCTATGCTAAGCTAGTTAGCTAGCTCCTGAATCACAGAGGTGTCACTGCTTCATTTTACTGAGATATTTATCATTTTATTAAAGTTATAATCACATGGTAATGTTTTTTAAATATTTATAAGACACCGGTTTGTTAGAGGAAAATGTGTATTTAAGATAAAAAGGTGGAAAAATATTTTTAAAATATATAAATATTTCCAGAATGTGCTACAAATCCTCATTATGATTCTTTTTACCACACACTTTTTACACAAATGACCCAAATATATATATTTCCCTTAAAAAAAAAAAATTTAAATTAAAAAAATTTAAAAAGATTTAAAATGACACGACAATAAAAAGAAAATAAAAAAGACCCAGCTCCACTCACGGGCTGATGGAGACGCAGAGGCTGCAGGAGTCGACTCGGTGTCGACTCTGAAGCTTTCCTCCTCCACCAGGGTACTCCTCCTCCTCCTCTCTGGCTCCTTGTCCTCCTCCATGGCTGGACCTTCAGCTTTCTCGGGCTCAAAATGAGACGACAGGACGTCCTCTTTCACGCTGAAGTCCTGGTACTGTGGTGCTCCGAGGAAGGCTGATGGTAGATGTTCAGTGGTCATCATCTGGTCGTGGATCTCCTCAGGTCTGAAAGATGAAGCCTGGAGCTGTGAGGCTGATGACACCACAGGCTCTGCTAAGTCAGGTATGAGTTGTTGGAAAGACTGCACAGGTTGTGTAACCGCCTCCATCAGATCCACCAGCTGAGACTCGACCTGAGTGCTGTCGGGTTCCTCCGGGCTTTCACACTCCACAGGTTGGGAAATCAGATCAACAGATTTCTCCAGACATCCAGTCTCGGCTTTGTTCTCGTGCACCTCCTGTCTGATGACTTCTTCACCGGGTTCCTCCTCCTCCTCAGGGGATTCTCGGACATCTTTAACACCATGTTCTCCACTGAAAAAACCTGCACTAACATCCTGGACCAGATCCCGAGCTGTGAGAGCCTCGCTGGACTCTGACTGACGCCAGGCCATCATCATCTGGTGCTCTTCCACTTGGTCTGGAGTTGTGGAGGAAACTTGTTCGGCGTCTGCCATCTTGAATGACTATTTCTTTAAATAAAGGTGTGTTTTTAAACAATAAGATGGCGACGCCTGCTTTTCTAAAACCCCCCTCTCTCACCTCCTGTGGTTCACTCTTTAAACCGAGACCGTTGTTGTAGTTTATTCCGGTATTTTTCTCAGATTAAAAACGGATGACCGCCCGTACTGAGGAGCAGCCGCGCACTAGCTCCGGCTCACTCCCAGGCTGCGGAATATGGAAATAAAGACCCAGGATTGGCACATCATCCAACCAATCACAGACCAGACAAAGCCAACACGACCCTCCATAATCCCCGCCCATACAACCCGAAAACCACGCCCCCTCCCTCGCCCACGCCTACCTAAGCACATGGCAGTAGGAAAGCAGCTCTAGGCTCAGCTTTACTGCTTTACTGTCATATAAATGTGTTATATTATTATAATCTGTAAGTGTTATAACTTAAACATTAACTACATGAAATTACACGAAATTATAAATATATAATATATATATAATTTTTTAATGGGTGCAGCCGTGGTCTTGTGACTGGGTGTCCTTGAGCAAGGCACCTAACTTCCCCAACTGCTCCTCAGGCTTTGCCGCCATACACCAGACACCCCCCCCCCAACCACCCACTAGTGTTCACTGGTGTGTGTGTTGTACTGCACGAATGGGTTAAACGCATTCTTCTGTTTGCAGTGTGTGTGTGTGTGTGTGTGTGTGTGCGTGTATAATTTAGTGTGTCGCTCTCCAACATAAAACAATACAGTCAGTTAGTCAGTCATTCAGTCAGTCATTCTCCCTTTCCTCCCCCATTAACCTACATACTCACACTTATGGGCAATTTAGCACATCCAATTCACTTGCCATGTGTTGGAGGACACCCGAAGCACCCACACTGTCACAGTGAGAACACACCGAACTCCTGACAGACAGAGACTGGAGAGAGGCTCGAACCCACAACTCCAGATCTCTGGAGCTGTGTAACACACACAAACACACACTGTGCCGCCTGGAAATAGTATATGAATAAGAATAATAAAATACAGTGAAAAGAGTGAAATAAAGTAAAAAACAGAATGATATTACAAATAGTAAGACAGAATTATAGCATATCCTCAGATGGATATTTACATTAAAACAGTGAACTTGGTAAGATAAACGAATATATATAAACTATTACAAATATTACAGCTAGCGTGCTAACTAGTACTAGTAACCCACTATATTTATACAGTAATAAGACCAGCTAAATACTAACAAACATCAGAGTAGCAACCTAGCTAACACAATATCTGTATTTATTTAACATTATGGTCACATTAGTGTGATTACAACACAAACCGTACAAGATTTCTAACATTAGGTGAACTATTATACCGGGAAATTAAAATTAGCAATCAAGTTTGCTACCAGTTCAGCTGAGAAGAGTTAGCAAGAGTAGCTAACCTTATTTTAGTAAACTAGCCAACGTTTACGTATCAATTAGTTATCCCATTAACTCTTTTCCTTTTAGTATGTAATAAATAATTAAACAGAATAAATACACCAGTCTAATAGTTGGTAGGTCCTCCACAGGGCATGGACTCCACAAACTTGTGGAAATATTCTGTAGGTAATGAACAACATTGTAGGTGGAGGATTTCTGTATTCCACATGATGTCCCAGGTGTGATCAATAACGTTGAGATCTGGTGATTTATGTGTGAATCACATGAGTGTTCCTCTAACTATAATCTGGTGTCTCTAGTAGACCTGTGTAGTGGTCCATTGTCCTGTTAGAAGATGACAAACCCATCAGAATGAATACAGGACATGAACTGGTGGAATTCATCACACATAGTGTTCACCTGTCAGAGACGTCTGGAGGTGTCCCAGGGGTCCAATGGAATTCCAGCTAAACAAACCTCACACCATTATGAAGACACCATCAACCCACCACCAATGTTTTTCTTTCCTGTTTTCAGTTGATACAACAATGAAGAAGTCACTCCACTCGTCCCATATGACTCATTTCCTCTGGACACATTACGTCTCATGTATCATGAGCAATATGCAATGTTCCTGTACCAACCTGTGACCTCTGGTTTTTCCTCACCATCTAAAACCATCCAGTAGGTGGTCTGGCTAGGTTACATTGCCCCTAGGTGTAATTCAGGACTGTGATGGTGTGAAGTGGAGTGAATCCTATACCAAGCTGAGTTTGGGTTTGTCACAAATACATTTAATACACATATACAATAATACAATAGTTTAATGTAATATGTAATATGATGAGTTTAACTGATTAGAAAAAAAACCCACTTGCTTATAGGACTGCTTTTAAATTTAATTATGCACTATATATACACTACAGCTTGTCGAATTTATACATTTTGCATGGAGAAATGTTAAGTTTTGCTATTAGGCTGGTATTTGGGCTGATTCATGCAGACTTGGCAACCCTAAATGTAAGGCAAAGTTCAGGATGTTCAGCCCAGAAATGTGAAGTAGTATTACATAACATTTAAAAACATTTGTATAGGTGAGTGGTGGAGAACTAATACATCATAATGTAAATAATAATAACAATAATTATTATAATAATGACCGTCATCTAATGAGAACATTTAATCCTGGACAGTTAAATAAAGCTGGTTTACGGTTTACTCTGTAAAACTGCTGGTAAAATGATGCAATATGAACCAAAGTTCAGCTTGTAAAATCAGGTCATCAGAGGAGATTTTCACATATTGTCACAAACAGTTCCTCAAAAACCCTGACTCACTGTATACATCACAGGGTGGACTACAGATCTATACTGTAGTTACATGACTAAATATAAAGGCCGGAGCTCAGTCACATGACCTGTGTGTACTTAAAGGCACCCTTTAACACTCTCGGGTCACATATTGATCTTCTGCATTGAGTTCTGCAAAGAATCAATATTCATACACGTGCTGTAACTCAAGCGAATTAAAGACCCAATGCACTTTTGAGACAACCTCAACCTCAACCCTGGTGCACATAATCAGGAAAACGTAACATTATCCGTCCTCGCCTGTTCCTTCTGCACCGCTTTGCATTGTATTTATGGGACTCTGTGTTTGCAATGTGTCTGAACTGATTATATTCTCTTCACACACTCTTGGATTACTGCGATACAGACGATGGATGCATTTTCAGTCACTTATAGGTGTGTAGGGCAAAGTAGCAGTGCGGCAGGAAGTATAGGGTTAAAAAGGACTTCCTTTTAATGATAATGGTTGAAACTAATAATAATAATAATAATTATTATTATTATTATTATTATCATCATCATCATAATCACCATGATCACCAGAAATAATATTTTAAACAGAAATATTTTTTTGTATTATTATTAAGTGATCATAAATATATCATAAGATATGATCTTTTCAGGGAAT
>JAOVVF010000033.1:1527327-1540154 GCA_028565595.1 Duopalatinus emarginatus | reverse complement strand
TTAAACTGTGTACACTGGACTCATTACCCACCTAATCACTACTGTACGATACATTTTTATACAACATGTGCAATATATATATTTATACTGTGAACACTGGACTTATTACCAGCCTTCAATACACCGAATACAAATACTGTGCAATATATTTATATATTTATGTCTATACATTGAGTGCAATACATTTTTTTATCACTATCTCGGACTTTACTGTGGAAACTTAGGACTGCAATTCAAATGTATATTGCTGGACAATACACTATAATAGAATTTTTCTTTTCCATTTTTCTCCTAGCGCACTCAGAACCTATCTATATTTATTTTTTATTTTTTTTTAGTACGTTTGCACTGTGAAGAAGTGGCCTTTTAATCTCATTGTACATGTGTATAGTGACAATAAAGGCATTCTATTCTAATCTATTCTATTCTATTCTAATCTATTCTATTCTATTCTATTCTATTCTATTCTATTCTATTCTATTCTGTTACATAAAACTAAATATGAATAATTAGTGAGGTGGAGGTTAATAAGTTCTGCTGCCACCTGGTGGTCAAAATGCGTATCTTCAGCACTCATGTTTATTTAACCAGATTAACTCTTATTTTTGTGCACTTCTGAATTTATTTTATAATTTAAGAGGTATAAAAATTATAATAAGTAATAAATTATTATTTAGGATAAAAAAGGAACAGAGTTTTTCATTTTGGAAAACTTTTTATCTAAATTAGAAATAATGAAAGTTAAAAGTTAAAAAGCTCAGATAAATTTGAATTCTGAATTTAAAACATTTTGTGTTTTTATTTAATTTTTAATTATTTATTTTATTTAATTATTTATTTAATTATTTATTTAATTTAAATGTTGCATTTAATTGTATTAGGTTTTATTCTGTTATGTTATATTATGTTGTTATTTTGTTATTTTATGTCACTTTATTTTTATGTTATTTTATGTTTTTTTATGTTATTGTATTTTATATTATTTTATGCTATATTATTTTGCGTTATTTCATTAAATTTAATTTTGTTATTTTATGTTATTCTGTTATTTCATATTATATTATTTGTTATTATATTTTATATTATTTTAAGTTCTGTTATTTTATTTTGTTATTTTGTCTTATTTTTTGTTATTTTTTATATCAGTGTATGTTGTTTTATTTTATATTATTTAATTTTAGTTTTATTTCATCTTACTTTAATGTATATATTTTAGTTGTTATTTTATTGTTTTGTTATATATTATTTAATTTTAGTTTTAGTTTATTTTACTTTAATGTATATATTTATGTTGTTATTTTATTTTATTGTTTTGTTATATTATTTTATTTTATTGTTTTGTTATATTATTTTATTTTATTTTATTTTACTTTAATGTATATATTTTTGTAGTTATTTTATTTTATTGTTTTGTTATACTATTTTATTTTATTGTTTTGTTATATTATTTTATTTTATTTTACTTTAATGTATATATTTTTTTAGTTATTTTATTTTATTGTTTTGTTATATTATTTTATTTTATTGTTTTGTTATATTATTTTATTTTATTTTACTTTAATGTATATATTTTTGTAGTTATTTTATTTTATTTTTTTGTTATACTATTTTATTTTATTGTTTTGTTATATTATTTTATTTTATTTAATTTTACTTTAATGTATATATTTTTGTAGTTATTTTATTTTATTGTTTTTTTTTATATTATTTTATTTTATTTAATTTTACTTTAATGTATATATTTTGTTTTTATTTTATTTTATTTTATTTTTCTATTATTATATATTATTTTATTTGAGTTGATCTTATTTTAGTGTATAATCTAACCTTTCCTTTCCCTGTCATGTGGTTTAGGTTTAGGTTTAGGAATCGACTCGAGGAGTCGGAGTCGGATAGGGAGTCGACTCAGTGTTGACTCGTGTGCTGATGGCTCTGTTCCCGGTGAGACGGTTCACATTAGGCGGATTTCAGCTCTTCCCGTTTCGGTGTGTTTTTCTCCATCAGGAGGAGGTGGAGGAGGTGGAGGAGGGAGTTACAGATCAGACAGGACTTATTCTAATCTCTGACAGTTTAAACAGTTTATTAATCTAATCTAAGATGATGACCTGAGATCGGACACATCGGACAGACAGAGAGACAGAGAGACAGAGTGAGTATTTATTACAGACATGTAGACTTTATCATTTATAAACATAGATTTAAACTCAGTAAACTTCACTCAGAGAATCATTTTACACTTTTATCATCTGTAAAAGAGCTTTAACTTTTATTTACAGAATAAAAAACTGAATTATAGAGTTTTATTTTATACTAAAACAAACAATAAGCCTGCGTTAGTGCGTGCGTAGGAGTTTTACAAGACTTTTATTATGGAAAAATATTAAAAACTCTTTTTATAAAGTTTTTAAAATCATGACACCTTGTTTATAAGACCTGACACAATCGATCTGAACTTGTTTTTTATTATCTAAACAAACTAAACTGTTGTTTTTTCTTTTTTCTTTCTCCATGATGAGTGATGCACAAACACAGGCTTACATGATACAGCCCAGGCTGGGTTGCCAGATTTACCATAATGACGCGTTTTTATAAGAATCAGTATTAAACTGTAATTATACAGAATTGTACTGAAATTAATCAGGCTTTTATTAGGATAAAATTCAATGTAGCAACATATACAAAAACAAAGACTTTACAATATAGGAAAAGGTTTATTTTATTGTTATTTATCACCTTTGTCACAGTTATATAAGCTAAATTGCTGTTTTTGCTTGTCTAAATTATAACTGTGGACATACTGATCAGCCATAACATTAACACCACCTGCCTAAACACCTAAAACATGTTCTGTGGTATCTCATGCCAACACGTTAGCGACAGATCCTACTGTGGCTCTTCTGTCGGATCAGACCTGACAGCCTAGCCTTCTCTCCTCATGCATCTTAATGAGCCTTGGTCTCCCCTGACCCCGATTCACTGGTTGTCCTGGCTTGGACCAATTTTGGTAGGTATTCACCACTGTATACTGGGAGACACACCCTACAAGACCCGCAGTTTTGGAGATGCTCTGACCCGGTCGTCTAGACGTCACTCACATGATTACACTTGGCTATTTGAAAACCACCGTCAGTGGTTTTACTGTTGGGGCTGATCAGTGTATTGTTTGTATCTTATGTTTTCTTGCCTGAATGCAATTTTCTTTGGTAAAAATGATCAGTAGAGACTTAAACACACTTTAGTAAGTCGGTTTGTCTAAAAGCGTCTACCAGATGTTACAAATGAAGGTATTACATACTCTGTGTACTCCTTTACCAAAGCACTCACACCGATACCACCCAGGAAGTGTTTCGTTCCACTTGTACCACAGCACTTTGTAACGCTGTATTAGCGTTTATTCACACTAGGCAATCCGTACCGTGCCCGAGCATGTTTGACCCCTGAAGTCTGTTTGACTTGTGTGATTGCTCTGTACCATCCCAGGCGCTATGTGCTGTACCATGCCCGAGCGCTATGTGCTGTACCATGCCCGAGCACTATGTGCTGTACCACGCCCAGGCACTATATGCTGTACCATGCCCAGGCACTATATGCTGTACCACGCCCAGGCACTATATGCTGTACCATGCCCGGGCGCTATGTGCTGTACCATGCCCGAGCACTATGTGCTGTACCACGCCCAGGCACTATATGCTGTACCACGCCCAGGCACTAAATGCTGTACCATGCCCGAACACTATATACTGGTTTGGTTGGACTCGGGCAAAGTACACATGTAAAGTGTGAACGCTAAGTGTGCCGGAGCACAGATTTTAAATTTGATATTTATGCGACCAGTTAAGCAAACATGGTGTCAAAGGGATCTATCTTTGGGAATCTATAGTCTATAAATCTAGGCATGTGATGTCAGTGGGAAACATCATGATGACGTAATGCGAGTGGGAGGGGGTACGATCGTGCTCGGGCGTAGCAGTACAAGGCAACGGCGCCTGGTATGTGTGAACCCTTAATTAAACACAGCAATGCTGTATGTTTTGTCTGATGTGGAATCCAGGAACAAGTTCTCACTTACGTTATAGCAGCTGTAAATGTTCGTTCTCTCACAAGTCTCTCTTTTTTATTTTCCTTTTGGAAAAGCTACCAAGAAACCACAAAACCTGTCTGGTTTTTTAAGACGAATGAAAACCTATATACGCAGTACCGACATGAAGCTCCTTTCATTACCTTTAAATCAACACGCCGTACAAACCGTTACTATAGCAATGATAAGGTATCAGAAGGAGTGCCTTGATACAAGCCCGTGATTAGTGGCTGCCACTGTGTCACGGCTGCTGATATAAAAAATGAATCAACCCCCTTTTCAGCAGTCATTGTGGTGACAGGCTGGTTTGATGCTCTGTAACTCAAACCTCCGGAGTCATTTAATGTGTCAGTGAAAACTAACTTTTCCATTCCATTACTACATCATTGGTTCGATACCCCCTCCCTGCAGTCTATCCAAAATCTGCTCTGGATCTCGTCCCAGAGTGTGTGTGTGTGTGTGTGTGGATGGAACTGGTGATTACTGAGGGCTTTATCTGGATGCACAGATGATAGTTTCGGCGTTCGTGCGTGACAGCGGAGAATGAAGCCGACTCTAGTACCCTGCACTTATCTGGACGCAGATCCACCCTCTGTGTCTCTTTAAGTCCTCGTTTGAAGTCATGCCTGAGACGGGGATAGTCTCATAGTTATATAAGGTAACGGTAAACTTCGGTTTGTACGGGTGATAAACGGTTCTGACTCACGAACGAATAGACTCCACAATACCTGTGAAGGTGTCAGTAACCAAGTGTTCTGTGGGTCTTTTGTAGGACCGGACTAAATGGTCCTGCCCCCCCCCCAACCACCACCAGTTCACTGTTTGTCCTTTCTTGCACCACTAACCATTGTATAGTTGGACACACCCCACAAGACCTGCTGTAATAGTAATAGTCCGGACAGTCCGTGTCAAAATCACTCCAATCCTGATGCTTGCCCATTTTTCCTGCTTCCACCACATCGACTTTGAGAACCGATTGTTAACTTGCGGTCTAATATAATACATCCCACCCCTTTTTCGTTTGCCATTGTAACGACGTAATCACAGTCAGTGGTTTTAACGTCATGGCTGATCGTTTTTAGGAGGCATTGTTTGTTTAGTTGGACCAGTTTACGTTCAGGGTGTTAAACGACTTGGGGCAACTTCCACAAACTCGTGTGATTCAGCGAGTATGACTTCCTGACCATGAGACGGTGACCAGCGTCATGTGAGCTTCGAACTTCGTCTGCATAAGAAGTCGGTGGTTTCCGAAGTAGCTGTTTTGTTTATAACAGTGTCAGAATTTGAAAATGAGAATTCTTTCGCAACACTAACCCGACTCTGAAGCATGGAAACAGAAAGACGTGACACTGACTAATCACAAAAACATGAAACGCCAAGTGACAATGACCAATGATGAGTGTGTAGAGTCTTAAGACTACAGCGACGGCGTTTCGGTGCACGGGTTTGTTCGAGCGCCGTGGGATGGTATTTCCTTCGTCCATGCCGAGCGTCCCAGAGGAATGTCAGGAATGCATCTCGGAGCCTCAGACGATTCTGTAACCTCTCATTTCTCTTCCCACTCACACTCTTCCATGCCGCAGTGGCCTGCTGATGCTGCTCGTGTCAGCTTTATGTTTATAGCTCGCTTCGTTTTTTCCAGCAGAGAACGAATGATCCAGCACTTCTTTTTTTCCTTCATTTTTACGAGCTTTTCTGTCTCGAGGCAATGCGGCTAGCAGTATATTTATTAAATAACCGCACTAGAGAGTTGGACTGTTGAATGCGATACGTTCATACACTTACGGGCCAGAAAAACTGGTACAGATGAGACAATGCAAAATACACAGGCTGGTGGTGGCTTCATAATGATAAGGGGTTTGTTTGTTTGACCCCTGGGACATCTCCAGACGTCTCTGACAGGTGAGTCCCACCAGTTCATGTCCTGTATTCATTCTGATGGGTTTGTCCTCTTCTAACAGGACAATGCACCACCACACACGTCTACTAGAGACACTAGATTATAGTCATTATTAGAGGAACACTCATGTGAGTTTGGGGTTTAGTCATTCACACCTAAATCACCAGATCTCAACGTTATCGAACACGTCTGGGACGTCATGTAACGCGCAGTGAGACACAGCAATCCTACATCTCAGAAATCAGGGTTTGTGGAGCGTTCTGCAGGAAGTCTGGTGTTTATTACCTACAGAATCTCCATAATTCTTCAGTCCCGTGCTCTCGGTTGGGACACGTATTAGACTGCTGTACCACCAGCTTTGTACAGCATCCCAGACGTGTTTGATAACGCTGAGATATGTTTACTTGGGTGTGAATGACTAAACCCCCAAACTCACATGAGTGTTCCTCTAACCGTAATCTGGTGTCTGTAGTAGACGTGTCTGGTGGTGCATTGACCTGTTAGAAGAGGACAAACCCGTCAGAATGAATACAGAACATAAACTGGTGGAACTCACCTGTCAGAGACGTCTGGAGGTGTCCCAGGGGTCACATGGAACACCAGCTAAACAAACCCCATATCATTATATAGCCACCTCCAGCCTGTGTATTTTGCATAGGCTTATCCATACCAGTTTTTTTTCTGACATCAGATTATTTACTGCCCTAATGTTTACATATAAGCTGTGCAATGTTAGGCTTAGTCTTTACATTGGACAGATCTACAGATCCAAAGAGGTACAGACCTGCTGTTTCCTGACACCGATGACCTCCTGAATCAGGCTGTTATATTTAACCATGTGGAAGTCGAATCATACAATTCAGGGGACACATTTCCCCTTTTCTCCCTTCCCAGCTGTTACAATGACTGCTCAAAGGATTTGTAATCCAGATGTTTCCACTTGAACGTATTTAGCTGGAAGTGGAGCTAGTAAAGAAGCCAAATACGGCCGAGCTCTTGTTCTGTGTCACTGAGTAATTAAAACTACAGTCATGTGAGAAATCTGGGAATGGAAACTTGGCATATGAAGGTATCCAGCTGCAGATTTGGTAGACGGTCAGATTTTTTTTTTTAATCCAGGCACATGTGTGATTCTGTAATGTCTGTATACAGTACAACTCTGGTTGATTATTCTTCCTTCCCATGCAGAAAGCCATGGTTAAGCAATCACTGTTTGAAATGTCTCTGTAAAGCCAGACCTCACAACATTAGGAATGTTTCTTTGTAGTCTTTGCATTCACACTATTAACTTTACATGGAACTATTCTGGAGGCAGGTAGTGGTCCAGTAAATTTTCCCATTTTATAAAAAAACGTTAACATTTCTGCTCCTGTCTTTATACAGATAACCCCCATGGTGGCTTTGATTGAGGCACACCAGGAAGGAACTCAGAGAAAGCAGATTGAAACTGACCGACAATGTGCTCAATGAACCATCCGGCTAACTGGGTGACCTTTGAAGATGAAGGCACTCCCCAGTCCTCACCGCAGAAAAGCATGCAGTCTCCTTCATCAGGTTCCGGGTCAATACCCCGACCAAACGGCTTGAAATTAGTGCTGCCGCCTTTGGGAAATTCAGCACAAAGGTTATCCAGTCCACTGGAATCTCCCCAGATGCACTTCAGCTTCAATGGGAGCTCATGCGTGCCCAGCAACACTCCGATGTGCACTCCAGTAAGGGAAACTCCAGTCGGTCCGTCACCATTTAACTACGATTCTCTCAGACCACCTCACGTCTTTAGGAGTTTCTCCAACACGTCGACGGATATCATTTCTCCCGATAGACGTTCGTCTACTGAAGCGTCCGTGACCTTCCCAGCATTCCAAGCCGATCCAGGTCAGGTTGATTCGTTTCTGGGTGAAAAGAAGCACAAGAGAGATTCTGGAAGTTCCTCGTCAGACTCCGAGCCTGGCTCAAGCTTGCCTCGATTCTTTATCCGAACCAAGGATGGTTACGAGCCACCCCGGGACCAACTTCATAATTCCTACTCGTACATCTGCCATAAGCTAGAGCGGTTAAAGGCAAAGGAGGACCAGGATGAAGAGATGGAGGAAACAGATTTGGGTATAAGCAAACTAAAGGATATTGATACAGGAAGAGGTGTTTCTTCCTTTGTTCCACAGGGACTCTTCCTGAGCCAGAGGAGGCATGGCTGGCCATTAATGCTGAGGATCCCGGAGAAAAAGAACCGTATGTCCTCTCGCCAGTGGGGCCCTATATACCTACAGCTGCTCCCAGGAGCTGTGCTTCAAATGTATTACGAAAAAGGCTTAGAGAAACCATTCAAAGAGTTCCAGCTGAATTCCAATTGCTCTCTTTCAGGCCCCAAACTGGAAAGCTATGGCGAGCCACGAAAAATCGCGACGCTGAAGATCGAGCACGTGTCGTATGTGGAACGGAAACGCTACCACCCTAAACCTGAAGTCACCCACGAAGCTGAAGTGGAGCAGCTGCTGAAGTTTGGAACAACAGAGTACACAGACATGGAGGACCTGATGGTGTCCCTTGAGGAGGAGCTGATGAGATTACCAGGTCCCCTCAAGCAACAAAAACATTACGAGGAGCAGGAGTTGTCCTTGCAGATTGCCGACCATATCTGGATGCGAGTAGATAAGGACGGAGCCGTTCTGGAACGCGCAGCCGTCACACGACTGCACTGCTTGGCCTTCATCAACGGTGCGGCGGAATGTTTCCTCGAGTTGAACGACCTCGGACTTCTGAGCAAAGACTCTAATTACGGCTCTGAAGAAGACGGAGCGTGGATGGAGATCGCCGACTACCAGTTTCACAAATGTGTCAGAGAGGCTGAATTCGAAGACACTAGGTTGATTAAGTTCTCACCACCAGATGCCTGCAGGGTCGAACTTGGCCGCTACAGGACGGTTTCGCTGAACTGTGGAGACTTGCCTTTCTCAGTGAAGGCTATGGTCACCGTTCAAGGTGCCTACCTGGAGCTACAAGCCTTCCTCAACATGCAATCATCCTTCCCTTTGCCTGCGGCCCATTCAGAAATGCTTTGTGAAAACGTGCTAATTCAGGTACCGCTGCCTGGGGATTGGGTCAAAGTGCCTCGTACCGTCTCATTGCTGTGGCAGAAATCGATCAAGGCCCGCATGAACAGAAACGCCTGCCTGGGCTCTGTAAACATCACAGATTCTCAGCCGGTCATGCAGGTGACTGTTGGTACTGTCAAGTATGAGAACGTGTATGGAGCCATTGTTTGGAGGATCGACAAGCTTCCTGCTAAGAATACGGGTAAGGAAATAATCCGCTTTCAACTGGAATAAATTAAGAACATGTCCCGAACATATCAGAGTTTCAGTGCCGTTAGAGAATAAATCAACTCAGTCATGCCAGACCTTACTGTTTTGTAAAATAAGTGGTGGACTTAACAAATGTTCTAGCATACAAGTAACACAAGATGGTAAAATGTTCACTTTCACCAAAATGTCAGACCAACGTTGCCTTCCCAGTGCAATAACAAGCCAACACTAGTCAAAGATAAACTCCGATTGTGTCACCTGTACAACAGAGATGCATTTTTTTGTGTTTTGAAATATTAATACTATATTTCCAGGGCTTTCAGGACATCTATACTGAACAAAAATATAAATGTAACATTTTTGTTTTTGCTCCCATTTTTCATAAAATTAACTCAAAGATCTAAGACTTTTCCTATGTACAAAAAAAGTCCTTTTTCTCTCAAATACTGTTCACAAATTTGTCTAAATCTGTGTTAGTGAGCACTTCTCCTTTGCTGAGAAAATCCATCCACCTCACAGGTGTGGCAGATCAACATACTGATTATACAGCAGGATTATTGCACAGGGGAGCCTCAGACTGGACACAATAAAAGGACACTCTAAAATGTGCAGTTTTATTATCACAGCACAATGCCAAAGATGTTGCAAGTTTTGAAAGCATGTGCAGTTGGCATGCTGATTGCAGGAACGTCCACCAGAGGGCCTCGTTGTTAATCAACAGTGGTGTAAATTGAGTGGCCCATGGTGGTGGTGGGGTTATGGTGTGGGCAGGCATAATGCACAGAGATACCATGACGAGATCCACCACCACCATGAGCCACTCGATTAACAACGAGGCCCTCTGGTGGACATTCCTGCAGTCAGCATGCCAATTGCACGTTCCCTCGAAACTTAATACATCTGTGACATTGTGCTGTGATGATAAAGCTGCACATTTTAAAGTGTCCTTTTATTGTGTCCAGTCTGAGGCTCACCTGTGTAATAATCCTGCATCTCGATCTGCCACACCTGTGAGGTTTATGGATTTTTCTCAGCAAAGGAGAAGTGCTCACTAACACAGATTTAGACAAATTTGTGAAGAGTATTTGAGAGAAAAAGGACTTTTTGTACATAAAAAAATATAGAATAAAAAGATCTTTGAGTTTATCTGATGTAAAATGGGAGAAAAAACAAAAGTGTTGTGTTTATATTTTTGTTTAGTATAAAAAGTGTTTATGTCAGCCATGATGCAAGTAAATGAACATAGTATTATGTAAATAAACCAAACGGTAAAGCTGAATGTGGTGACTCAAATATCAAGACAATTAATATTTTGGCATCTGAGAAACACTGTAAACATTATTTATATCACATTGAGGCAGGCAATGCCAATGCATATACACTGAAGTGCCTGAAAAACAGATTGGTAGTGGCTCCATAACAGTGTGGGGTTTGTTTAGTTGCCATTCCATGTGACCCCTGGTACATCTCCAAATGTCTCTGACAGGTAAACACCATGTGTGACAAGGTACACCAGTTCATATCATGCGTTCATTCTGATTGGTTTGGTCACCACCCAAGTCTAAAGATGCCATACTCTGGTTAGAGGAACACTCATCTGTTCACACCCAAGTCACACCAGATCACAGCGTTATCGAACACGTCTGGGACGCCGTGCAAGTGTGTGCTGTGGACCACAGAAATCCTAAACCTCGGAATACTACAGAATTGTGGCACGTTCTACAGGAAGTCTGGTGTTCGCTGCACAAACGTAACTATTTAAGCATCATGGCGGTAGAGGCTTTGGTTGAAGTTCTGTCCTGTTGAGCAAGATTTAGGGATTTTAAATAAAGTGACTGAAGATGGCGTGATGGGAGACCGGTGGTCTCAGCGTTTTGTGTTCTGTATGCTCCCTCTGGTGGTGATATAATGTATTAACTACTCATTCCTCATGTTTGCTTTGTTCACTCACCCACAGCAACAGACCATCCACACTGCTTCTCCTGTAAGCTGGAGCTGGCGTCGGATCAAGATATCCCGACCGACTGGTTCCCGTTCATCACCGTGGAGTGTGAGGTGGCAGACACGGTTGCTTCTCAGACCAGGGTGAAGTCTGTGGGAACAGAAAGCGACATTCAGCCTCAGAAACACGTCAGCTACAGGGCCTTCTATCGTTGCCAGGTAAGATCTGAGATGTGTTTAAATCAGTCTAACAGTTTATACACTGAAGTGACAGAAAAACTGGTACAGACAACATATATAGACACGGAAATCTGTGAAAGCTTTATAACGGTATAAGGTTTGTTTAGTTGCCATTGCATGGGACCCCTGGTACACCTACAAATCTATGTCTCTGGTGACGTGGTGACTACTATGTGTGCCTCATTTCTGATGAGTTGCACCCACTCAACAGGACAAAATATGTCTAGAGACGTCAAATTATGGTTAAAGGAACACTCATCTGAGTTTGGGGTTTTGCCAAGTCACCAGATCTCAGAATTGTGGACCATTCTGTAGGAAGTATCGTAAGATCCTGTGGGGGCTCTACCATGTAATAGACTGGTGTAACCAGTTTTCTGGCACTTCAGTGTATAAACTGGTTAATGATAATTATGGCATATCACATTTCGGCTAAATTGGTACATGATTGATTTTCTCCTTCTTTCTTCCTTCAGGTGGAAATAGAAAAAAAGCTGATCGAGGCAGAATCGCAGAAACAATCAAGTTGTGCGACACAGTGATGAGGATTTAAGTTTCCGAGGAAACAAAGACTTACATACTCGCACTAATAAATAATCAGCATGCACTTACAGCAGACACATGAAATGTTCATAGTTTTTATTCTGGTCTTTTCCCTCCAGGTTAAGATCACACATAGGTAGCTCAGCAATATAAAATATATATATCTGTGTATTTATATTAACCATTAAATTAATTAATACCATTTATAACGCTCTGCCAGTGCAATGACCATGATGAACAAGTCCAGCAGCCTACAGTATTTGCGCACTTTAGCCTGTTCTAACATTGTGAGATTTCAGAAGGATAAGGTGCACATTCAGCCCTCTTGTTACATACAGAGCACTGTTCACATACAAGTTTATTAAATAACATGTGTATGCTACCTCCTGAGGTTTGTGACATTCGCCAAGAAGTTCATGAAGATTGGCTAAAATTGTATCACTGTAACATTGAAGTATTGTAACGTTATTTTTCATGAACAGCTACATGCTAATAATAATAATAATAATAATAATTCCTCAGCTAGAGCTATAGTTGGTTTAATGGACTGAAAATGGATTTGATGTGTGACGTTTGTTACGGTTGTAAAGCACTGCTTGTCCATAGGGTCCGTTATCCAGTGTTCATAAAAACATTACGTACATTTGTTGTATTCACAACTTTGAAAGTAATTTAATTTTAAAGTTAATAAAAAAGATAAACTCTGAGTTCATGAGTGATGTTATGTTTACAGTTCCAACTGGTGTTTACATGTTTTTATAGTACTAACTGGTGTTTACAGTTCTAACTGGTGTTTACATGTTTTTATAGTACTAACTGGTGTTTA
>JAOVVF010000033.1:1420548-1432054 GCA_028565595.1 Duopalatinus emarginatus | reverse complement strand
GCTGTTCCGTAAACCTAACCTCAGTAATAAATCCGGCAACTCTCTCTCTCTCTCGTCCTCTCTCTTTCTCTCTCTCTCCCTCCCCTCCCTCCCTCTCTCTCTCTCCTGGATTTGTGAAGATGTTCTATCAGGGTTCTTGTAGTGCTCTGGGATTAAAGATGGATTAATCGCTTCACTGCAGCTCAACACTAAACTTTAGCCAGTCGAGTCCACAGCGGTGTGATGAGAGTTTATTCAGTGAGCAGTGTGAGAGCACTAAGTCGTCTATAAACATTAAATAAACATCTAACAGAAAACCGCGTCAGAAGCATGCTAGTTCATACTAGCGCTAAGCACAGGCTCGTTGGCAAACTTCTTGCATTTAGCATCAGCTTTCTAGCTGTTGCTAGTGTTTAGCATTAATCTGCCATCATTAACTCTAACACTTAGCATGAACGATTTAGTTTGTGCTAGCGTTTAGCATTAGCGTGCTAGGTTTGTTTTGCGGGTTTATTAGTGATATTTTTCATCAGTTTCCTGCCTTGATATAATAACTTCAGCATTATTACATCATCATATAAAATCAGGGGCTGCTAATAAACCCGCAAAGCAAACCTAGCATTAGTCTAGCGTTTAGCATTAGCATGCTAGGTTTGTTTCGCAGGTTTGTTAGTGATAATTGGGCCCTGATTTTATATTATGATGTAATAATGCTGAAGTTATTACATAAAGGCAAGAAACTAATGAAAAACATCATCGGCGTGTGAACAGGATGATCATGTGATACGTAATATTTATTTCTTTGTCAAATATCATTTCCTGCTGTATTCGCTTTCCTGCCGGACCACCGGATAACAGCTTAAGGTTTCTCTCTGTAATTGATCTGCTCTAATTCACTGCTTAGCCACTGACCGGTGATGTATCGACATGCAAGGTTGCCCGAGCCGTCATGCTGTTGCTTCTATCGACGAGAACCTTCAGAAAGATAAAACGAAGCTCAAATAATAATAATAATAGTAATAATAACACCTACAACAAAATGAGGATTACATACACAGCTGGGGTAATTGTATCTCTGCTAGAAAAGTGTGTGTTTAGGTGCCTTCAGTCAAAAACCCTCCACGAGTCCGTCGTTTTCTCCTGACGCTAATGATTTTTCAGGCAAGAAATCGGTCGAGCAGAAAAGCAGAAAGTAAAAAAAAAAAATTGAATAATGCCCATCATGCGGTAGGACGGAAAGAAAAATATGGAGCGGGAATATTATATTTGGGAAAATGGAGCGATGCTGATGGAGGATAATGACATGCTGTAGGTGGTTAGAATGCTGTGTTCGATGTCTGTCAGACTCCGAGGACGTGATGCGTGGTCCGTCGGCGCAGCCCTCGGCATGGCCGCCGGTGCCTACTGACAAATCTAACGCGCTTAATGACAATGTGCTTCATTGACAGAAAATACACCGATCAGCCATAACAGTAAAATTACCTGCCTTTGCCACAGAACCGGCTCTGGTCCATCAAGGGCATGGACTCCACAAGACCCCAAGAAGATATTCTGTGGTATCGGTGGCACCAAGACGTGTATCCTTTTGTGCGATTGGACCAGACGTCTTGGTTTCAGAGTCTCTGGCTCACCAGCTGGACCACTTTTGATTGGCACTGTATATACTGGGACATGTCCCACAAGACCTGCTGTTTTGCTGTCGTCCAGACATCACAAGTTGGTCTCAGATTCTCAGACTTGCCCATTTGTCCTGCTTACAACACAACAAAAATGGTCCGGACAACGTTTTTTTTTTAGCTGACAGTCCATTGGACCCCTGGGACACCTACAGACATCTCTGACAGGTGAACACAATGTGTGATGGGTTGCACCATTCCATTTCCTGTATTCATTCTGATTGGTTTGTCGCCAAAGAGATGCCAAATTACGGTCGTGTTTCTTAAACGATGGTCCTCATGATGATACCTGAAGGTACTATAAAGGTTCTTAAAGGGAAGGAAATATGACTCATTTTCATTTGTATTATTCCTGTCAGGATTGAACCTATCACCAGACACACAGCCTGGGATGATAAATATTCCAGATAATTGTTTTAGTTTTAGAAGAGAAAACCGAGAAATTTCCCAGACGTTGGTGAGTTCGAAGACGTTTGTATCTTCCCACGAGATCTTTCCCCCGCTACCGCACACTGCCGCTGTTTCAACAAGATAATTGAATTTTATCAAATTATTAATTTGATTAGCTCTCAGGCCTTGAGACCATCATCTAGCCTTATTCAAACACCCGCTTAGAAACCCTCACCGTGACTGCGTTCCTTCTCACAACAGCCCGAAGCCCTTCCTGAACAAATCTGCACAATCTGTCGAATTAATTTTCTCTCTTGCTGCCTCGTATTATGCTGATTTTTTTTCCCTCCCCCTCAGTAATTATATTCAACGTTAGCTCTAGCATGACTGCTTATAATACTGGCATGTAGTACACAGATGTTTATCTGAAACTTAATAAAGGTTTGATGAAAGCTGCACCTCAAAGATCTTTATCTCTGGAGTATGAAGAAGTCCGTAAGATTAAACGAGGTGCCGGAGCGCAAATTAATTTTTTCCAAAATTCCTAAAAAAAACCCCCACCCAGACATCCAGTACACCAAAAAGAAAAGACACACCTAGTAAAACACTGTATACAATGCGGTCAGTGGGTGTGGCCTAATATGCTAATAAGAAACATGGATTGGCAGCCCCCCTGTCCGAGACTCCGCCTACAATTAAAGGCACGGAATTAGGATTCTCAATGCAACGCTTATAGTAGTTCAGAGTTACCCGCTAGCTACAGTGTTAACTTTCACACGCAGTTGAATTCTGGATTCTGATTGGTCGGATTGGTTTTCTATAACAGCAGCTCTGACAGTACTGCAGCTACAAATCACAACGGAATTGTTGCAAATTTCGTTAACATAGTGAAACTAGGAAAAGTTTATAAAACATTTATGGAAGGAGTCTCCAGCGCAAGCTCTTTGTAACAGATAGACGAAAAACTAAAAATGTAGCTAAACGCTAAAAGTTTTTTAGATGGCAGGATGCCATAATAGTATAATAGTAACACAGTTTCATCACAGAATGTGTAAGATGTGTGGGCGGAGCCAATAAGCAATGTGGGAGGAGCGTAGATGAGTTGATTAGGATTATTGTCATAAAACGTTATATACCGTTTGACCTTCTTTGTGACTAAATCTGAATTCCAACCTGAATTCTAAACAGTCTCACCATGATGCCATAATTGACAAGATTCCAAGATCCGTCAGAATAGTGTGTATAACATGACCACCCCCTGATCCAGAGAGACCATTTGTGGTCAAGGTGATGCCTCAGACACCGGAGTGGAAGCGGTCCTTTTTCAGCACCTGGAAGAAAAGCAAGAATAACTGCACCGCGTTGCATAATATTCCAAGAAAGTCGTGTCGGCAGAATGCGGTTACAGAGTGAGTGACCGCGAGCTTCTCGACATCAAGCGGGCTTTGGAAAAGTAGAGACTCTGCCTTGAAGGCACCATCCACTCTTTTTCAGATCTTTGCAGAACACAAGAGTCCGGAATATCTCAAGATGCCTAGGCGTCTAAACCCACGACGAGCTCCATGGGTCATGTTTTTCACCAGGTTCAACTTTCACATCAGACATCGAACCTGGTTCGAGGAGCGGATTCAAACAGACTCCCTCTGACGAGTTCACACTGCTAACAGGGCAGAGACGTCACCAGATGCTCCAGATCCTTCCCACCTCATGCTTTACTCTGTCTATCGAACAGGAATTGGACAGAGAAATCAACAGCCTACTTCATGTTTGTGAATGTAGACGCCTCAAACCAAAACGTCTGCAATTTAAGCTAACTATAAATAACTGAAAGTGGTTTTCTCAGCCCAGTTAATGTTTTTCACTAGCGATATATGTGTAATTTAATGTACAAGACTTATCTGACTTTCAAAGAAAATATAATTTTAATTACTTAATTACTTTGACAATGGTGCTGCTAGAATAACGCGGTTCTCACAATATCAGACACTTTGATTTTATGGATTTCATCATTTTTTGCCTAAAACAGCTTATATACATGTAAAATATATATATATATATTTACATAAAATTTTTTTGTTACTAAAATGGAAAGTTGCTGTATTTTTACAACGTGTGCAGTGTTGTCGTATTATTTATTTATTTTTGACCGGGGCGACAGACTTTTTTTTTTACACTAGGGAAAATATCCGTTGCGGAACAAAAATAAGTTTTGTGCTCCGGGGGGTTTTGTACACACATAATTACAACGTGGTTAGTGATATTGACACTGTTTCCAGATCAGATTAGAAGAAAGAATAAAGTTTAAATGGCCCTTTAAGACAGGAGCTTACGCTTTTCCCGTTTCCTTAGAACGATTAGCTGAGAGAGAGGGAGGAATTCCGCTATACCCGGCAGTGTCTGATAACGGTGGACACCTGGTGTTGGGGGGAAGGGGGGGGGGCGATGTTACCTCCTCCAGTCAGGCACTAGATTCTCACCTGGGCACACTGCGCTCCCGGACTCGGCCATCTGGGTATCAGGAGGGCATCACAGAGCTCACTGAAAGCAAAACTGGTGGCGGACGTTAAGACAAGATGTGCAGAGGTACGTGTCTTCATGTCTGTGATTGAGGCCGAGTGTCCAAAACCGCAGGAAACGGCCATCAGTGATCTCACCCAATCTCCACTGCCAAAGTATTAAACACACCTGCTTTCAGGTTTAATTGACTCACCAATCACGCTTTGGGACTTTGAGCCTTCACCAAGCCATTTGTTATCCTGATTTTGCTTACCATGTTCACACCACTATTTAGACTGGATTACTGGAGGACACACTACACACTAACACACTTACATACGTGTTTCTCAAATGATGGTCTGAGAAACACCCAGACAGACCAGTATTACACTGGTCAAGCTTGAGTTTGAATCTGATTTATCTCATTTACATTTACGGCATTTGGTAGACGTTCTTATCCAGATTGACTTACAAGGTTACTGGTATTACAGGTAGACCAATGACCTTGCTCTTGCCCGAGGACCCTTATTGGTATAGCACCAGACCAGGAATCGAACCCAGGTCTCTCACATTGGATCCAATGACGTTACCACTGTACCACACCAACCCCTGTAATTGGCTCATGATGCACCTCTGAAACACACGTCTGTCCACTTACAGTCAGATCGCCCAGGATGCACATCGGTGCCCCGCGTGAACGGGGACATGCGAAGACAAATGAAGCCTGATGATTAAGAATCAGCCCGAACCCTGACATGCTATAGGAAGACCTTTAGCACATTAAAACTGTTTGCACTAACAACATTATGCTATCAAGTCTTCCTGAAGGTGTGTGCGGTCTCCTCGCGTATTCTGCGCTCCTACTTGTCTCCACGGCCAGCCATGCGTTTCAAATGAATAGCTCTCTGCCCATCCTCCATGCTTGGATGCCTTTTTCTATAAATGTAATTACGGATCCGGGTCTGTCCCTCTCTTTTATACCCACTGCACACGGCAAGAAAAATATTCATTAATGTCCATTTTCAGATATTAGATCACCTGGCATTGAGAGGGAAGCCTGAGAGAGAGAGAGAGAGAGAGAGAGAGAGAGAGCAAGCGAGAGAGAGGAGAGAGAAAGTGAGGGGGTGTGGACAGTAGAGAGTGAAATTGCATTAACGAGCAGAAAAGAAAAAGGAAATGCGATTTAAATATCTCGGCCTGGAGAACGAATACCAAATAGATTTACAGATATATGACACCGTTTAATGGCTGCATGACTCACTAGGTTCTGTAACAGCTTTTTAAAAGACCAACATCAGGCAAACTGACGTAAACCGCGCGCACTGTCCAACGTTAATAAACAGACGACGTGGAATGACAGCAACCTGGATGGGTTTTTATACATCAGTCAAAGCAAAGCGCGCGCTAACAGCATCGCTAACATATTACGTAGCATCGACAAACGTTGTACGTGTGACAACAACAAGTTTTTGCTTGCAGTTAGAAGACGCAACATCGACCGAGACTTTAGGAAACGAAAGGTTTTCTGAGGCACAACCTGATTAGATCCAAGCTATGCTAACTTATAAAGTTAGCTAAACGCTCTTGATTCAAAACCAGCTAGCTAAAGCAAAGCTAACAAAACGAGCTTGATTTCCAAAAATATTCTGTAGGCAATGAACACCAGACTTCCTGCAGAATCTGTCAAACAGTAGAATATTAGGCAGAAAGTGAAGTGAATAGACAGTCCTCAAACTTTTTATGAATGAACAATTGAAAAAGATAGAGAAACACACAGAAAAAATCAGACCCACTAAAGTCTGATCTCAGGACAGGAAATAATCAGACTCACTAATGTCTGATCTCAGGACACAGAAAAAAATCAGACTCACTAAAGTCTGATTTTAGGACAGGAAATAATCAGACCCACTAAAGTCTGATCTCAGGACACAGAAAATAATCAGACCCACTAAAGTCTGATCTCAGGACACAGAAAATAATCAGACCCACTAAAGTCTGATCTCAGGACACAGAAAATAATCAGACCCACTAAAGTTTGATCTCAGGACAGGAAATAATCAGACTCACTAAAGTCTGATCTCAGGACACAGAAAATAATCAGACCCACTAAAGTCTGATCTCAGGACATAGAAAATAATCAGACCCACTAAAGTCTGATCTCAGGACCCAGAAAATAATCAAGCCTACTAAAGTCTGATCTCAGGACAGAAAAGAATCAGACCCACTAAAGTCTGATCTCAGGACAGAAAACAATCAGACTCACTAAAGTCTGATTTCAGGACAGAAAAAAATAATCAGACCCACTGAGGTCTAATCTCAGGACACAGAAAAGAATCAGACCCACTGAAGTCTGATCTCAGGACCCAGAAAATAATCAAGCCTACTAAAGTCTGATCTCAGGACAGAAAAGAATCAGACCCACTAAAGTCTGATCTCAAGAAACAGAAGATAATCAAACCCACTAAAGTCTGATTTCAGGACACAGAAAATAATCAGACTCACTAAAGTCTGATCTCAGGACAGAAAATAATCAGACTCACTAAAGTCTGATCTCAGGACAGAAAATATTCAGACCCACTAAAGTCTGATTTCAGGACAGAAAAAAATAATCAAACCCACTTAAGTCTGATTTCAGGACACAGAAAATAATCAGACCCACTGAAGTCTGATCTCAGGACACAGTAAAACTAATCAGACCCACTGAAGTCTGATCTCAGGACACAGTAAAACTAATCAGACCCACTAAAGTCTGATCTCAGGACACAGAAAGTAATCAGACCCACTGAAGTCTGATCTCAGGACACAGAAAATAATCAGACCCACTAAAGTCTGATCTCAGGACACAGAAAGTAATCAGACTCACTCAAGCCTTATTATTCTTCCAGTTCTTTGTGAAAACTGACTATAAATATTTGTTTAATATATATAAATTGTAATAGTTCTGTAATTTGAGTTGAGTTGTATTACAACACAGAATGTTGATATAACTCTAGGCTACTTTAATATATAGGATACAGAACCAAGGCAAGTCAGACATTAGGATGTTCTGGACCTCGCCTTGAGGACATTTTCTCCTACTGGGCGTTACTGAAAATTACTTCACCTCATGAAGTCCATCCCTGATGGGTTTTGGCAGGTGGTGTTAATGTTATGGCTGTTTGCTGGGTATCAATATAACAAAAGGCATGAATGTATCAGTTTCTCAGTAGGTTATACAACCCAAACCTCTGTATGCTTCAGGATTTCTTTACAAATCCATCAACTGGTCACCCGAGGCACGTGTTTGTGATCCATAAATCAGACTCTGTTTAAAACGATCCAATTTTTGCTACTTTATCAACAACAGTTATGAATCTCTGGCTCTGTTTTATGTTACGAAACCTTCTCTGACATTGTTCATGTCACCAGGCGCGACTGAAATGATATCTGTCGCACGTTGGACCGAATTTAACTTCAGAGTAAGAGAATCCCCGCTGAGAGCTCACCATCTCCGTCACCCTTCGGCACTGGAAGATGGATGTCTTATCAAAATCCACTTTTATTTCTTTTTTTTTTATCAGAGGTGACTGTCATGCTCTGTACAATGGGTATTTTCAGCTAGGCCAAGGATAAACACCTCATCAAGCCGTGCTCAGACGGACAGCAGCTCTACACAATGCCCTGCTAACTCCCTCTTCGCCAATCAAATTTCCCTTTTCCCCAAACCCCTTGGACAGGTTATGGGTTCATCACGCCATAGAAATGCAGTATCGATTCACTTACCGTCTCAATCTCGGACTCGGGCTGAAATTGATGACTTTTAGACCGCTGGCTCTGTTTGTTACCCGCTCTCAACTCACACCGGCGTGAGGAATTCAATTACCGATTACTGAGATCTATCGCTCAGCTTTCTGGAGGCTCCGGTGGAGTCTGCATGGTTTTAATCCCTCATACTGGAACCTGAAGCTGTCGTTGCCAGGCTTGTTTGGTTAGCCAATTACAGGAGAAGCAGCCTGCCAAGGGTCAGCTTTTACAAATAGCCACTGGGTATAGGAGACATCATCAGACGCTCGGCAGGAGGTGGCATGGCCTGCACTTGGTTAATGGCTTCCCACGAAAATAGCTGTCATAAGGAGAAAAAATAAATAAAATAAACTCGCAGAAGGTCTGAAAGAGCTCTTCTTTCGGTGAAAACATTACAACTTTGTAACGAAGCAATTAGCACAACTTAGCGTATTAGCAAATTTCTAAACGTAGCCATTTTTAAACGTGTAAAATCTAAAAGCAATTTTATTTTTGTACACCGTTTTTTTTTTATTAATTCCCATTAATTTTAATTTATCCACATGCTATTACTTTTCATTCACTCATTCCTGATCTAAGACACTAAACCTGCTCCCAGGTGGTGGGAGGTTCTGGAGTCAATCACAGAACTCACTAGGTGGAAGTCAAGGACACATCCTAGAGAGCTCACCAGTCCATTGCAGAACAGACACCCACCGTCATACCTAGGGGCAGTTAAATCTCCAATTAACCTGAATGGATGAACAGAGGATACACTGCGTTTGGTGGAGGGGAGGGGGGGGCAGCCGTGGCCGTCTTATGACCTGAATGTCCCAGGTTTGATCCCTGCACAGGGCAAGACACGACTGAGGTGCTCTTGAGCAAGGTACCTAACTCCCCCAACTGCTCCCCTGGCACCGTCGTTTGTGATTGACCCCCCCCCAAAAGGTCAAGTGTGTTCACTGCCCCCTAGATTCCTTTGTGTGCAAGCACAGTAGGCAAATGGATGGATAGGTCACCTGTCCATCAGAGGACACACCGTCCACATCTCCAATTCACCTGAAATGGATGGACAGAGCGTAAACATCACTGACTAAAAGGAACAGAGAGGCAAAACCATCCTGAACTGGAGGTCTTTGGATTGTGGGAGGAAACCGAAGAACCCGTAACAACCCGTAACAAACGAACCCAGATTCGCTTTCACTTTACTTTCACTATCACTTCACACCACAAACTCCACACAGAAAGGAAGCTGGTGGCCTGGGTCAGGAATTCAGACATGACACACTGCACCAATGTGTAACTAGACCAGACAAGCTAGCCTTATGCTAACAGAACTGAAGATGATGGCTTGTCTCATGTTTTAACACACAACCCGACTTACGGCTTTTTTCTTCCGGATTCAGAAGATCAACAGTCAGTCAAGTCCTATTGTCTTCCTGTCTCTTGCATATATTTGTCATATTCTATATTGATTGGATTGACCCAGAAATGCCTCGTAGGCTTCTGTGTTCATGAACATAACCTTGTCTGTGACTTTTCTTCCATCCCTCGAGTAACCCAAAGAGTTTTCAGCCTTGATGTCCTAAAGACCGCATCATCAGGAAAGTTCAGGCATTTGATCCGAACAACAGAAAGAATAAAAGAACCTCAGAGTAAAACTCAAGGTCCGGGGTCCAGAGGCCTAGAGCTTTTCATGTTTACATTTCCATTTCCAAACCTCTATTTATCATAAAGATTATGTTCTCACTACCGAAATAACTTGACCTAATAATCCGAAATAAATAAACAGGGACTTTTTCTCGATTCATCCATATTAAAAGGTTATATACGAAGCGAAGCAACTTCCAACAAAAGGCCCCATTTCCTCATTTTACAGAAGCTCGGCAAATCTTTTGTCACGGTTCTGTCGCTGTCTGTCTTTCTCGCTCACTCAGCCAGAAAAGCTTGTTTATGAGTCATGAATATTTTAAATCCTCAGCACAATGGAGAGAAATCCAACACTCAGGTCAAATAAACAGCAGAAAAAGACCTGATCTGGAGCGGCCGAGAAAAAGAAAAAAAAAAAAAAGAAAAAAGAGTGCTTTGTCCTTATCGACTGCATCTAGCCTCTGATTTATGAGTTTCTGGTGCTGTTGCACATGCTGTAGTTATAGATAAGAGGATTTCAGACTGGGATTTTAGCATTTTTTTGCTTGGGAATGGAAAAGAAGGACACAATGTAGGAAATATGCTGGACATGCCACCGATTTAGGAAGTTCAAATGCTGAATAAAGCTCAGGTAGATGGAATCACTAACCTTTTTTTTGGCTTTATTGCCTTGTTGTTTGTGGTCCCAGAGACACCAGTGTTTAAAGTTATTCTATAACAAAGATTTTAAAACTCAGAAGACTGAAAAAAGCAGTAATGTGAGCTTACAATAATTATAATTTACCATAAAGAGTTCTTATTATTCAAGCAAACAGGAGGTCTATAATATCTCAGCCATACATCAGGACACTAATGAAGTCTGTTCTCAAAGTTGATGTGTTGGGAGTGGTAGAAATGGGCAAGCCTCAGGATCTGAATGACTTTAACCAGGACCAAACCTGTGACGTCTAGACGACTGGGTCAGATCCTGGGGTCTTCTGGGGTGTGTTCCAGTATATAGTGATTAATACGTATTAAAAATGGTCCAAGGAAGGACGACCGGTGAACCAGTGACATGGTCCTGGACACCCAAAGCTAACTGATGTACAGGAAGGGGGGGGGATACGTCTTGGTGTACCAAATGACTGTATATCCATTGTACAGATTTAAAAATAAAACCAACAAACCGCTGTCAGCTCTCGTGAAGACTTCTTTGCCGATCGTGAGGACTAGATGACATAAACCCGGCGCCACCTGACTTAAGGTTGCGTAGTAAAACGGTCAAACACAAAACCACCGTTACATAATAACATCTTGTTTAACTTGTTATAGGAAACTAATCCAAATCAGTGCTGTAACAGTTACTCATCACTTCATCACATAAGAACATCGTTGATTATTTTCTATTAAACCACAGTTAGTTCCGACCCTGCGATCTGATTGGCTGAGAGACGCTCAATGAGTGGGACCAAATATCACTCCACTACATACACACACGTAACCATAGCAACAACACCAGCGTTTACAAACCAAACCCCACAGATATAAAGTTACTAAAGTGAAATGCGGTGACG
>JAOVVF010000033.1:1362408-1381128 GCA_028565595.1 Duopalatinus emarginatus | reverse complement strand
CCCCCCCCCCCCCCCCCCCCAGCAAACACACACATACATACAATACATATATCCATTGTGGTTAAGGAATCAGTCTTGTGACTGGAGGGTTGCTGGTTCGATCCTCACAACTGCTGTAACATGAAATGACTGAAGTGCCGTTGAGCATGACACCGAACCCCCAGGGGCTGCCCTCTGCTCGGGGCAAATGTGTTCACTGCCCCGTAATGTGTGTGTTTCACTGCACAGATGGGCTAAATGTGGAGGTCAAATTCATCTATGTGCAAGCGCAGTAGGACAATGAGTGGTTCACTTCCACTCAGTTACTGTAGCTGAAATTAATTACGCAGAAGTGAACGACTAACCCATCACTTTTTATGAGGTCTGTTTTAATGTCAGTCATCTGAGAGCAGCTGGTTCAAATTGTATAATTTATGGAGGTGTTTATAAAGCTTTACGACATTCAAAATCCATTTCGCACGTTTACTGTCGGATATTTAAGCCGTGATATACTGACCACCATTTTTAATCCAAACCTGTTTCATCCAAATGAAATGGAAATGTTTTATTTATGCTGGTTTCTAACCTTACAACTCGATCATGCCGTTTAAGGAGCCAGTTTAACAAATGGAGTCTGTCTGAAGGTATCGAAAACCTTGCTAGCTAAGCGTCATTTCCCCACGCGGTAATCCTCCCGATGTGATCGAGCCGTGGGATTTAGATACATGACACAGTAAAATAGACATAAATCTAATCAGTACAGTTTGTAATCAGATTCCAGCTGTCTGATTCTCCTTCACTGCAGTCAGAGGAAAATATTTAAATGAGATCCTCTTTACAATGCTGAAACTTTACTTCCATGGGAAACAGAAAGAAAACACGTTTCAGCACAGAAATTATTTATGTCTGTGCTGTGTTTGATTTACATTTTCTGTTTTAATTATTAAAAACTCACTTTTTAGTTCTTGTGTACGTTCATTTGTGTATGTGGAGTCGCTATCAACCCACAAAGCGTGAAATAAAACAACTCAGTCAGTTCTGTGTGATCTGCTCAGATGTGAAAACACAGGCTTTAACGAGTCCTTCAGATTTGGTTCCTCTCTCTATGTCAATAGAGACCTCATTTGAATAATACCACCCCTTCATTTGAATATCCCCGCCCATGGCTTCAGAGATAGCTTCACTGAGGGGCACTAATTTATTCTCAGAACGTCAACCATTATGTTGCAGAGAAGAGTGAAGCTCTACATCGGCTCCCAGATTAAAGTAATAGGCCTTATATTGATCACATGACCAAACCAGAAGACTTGTCTCTCCATATTTACTTGGTACAAAGCAGAACAAACTGATGGTGGTCATTTATCTAAGGACTGGAACACAGTCAGCTAGCCTGGCTAGCACTTTGTACAGTTGGTGCTTTAACATTTATTTGTTAACCTCAACCAAGTTTTTACCACTTTCCATAGGATGATTTTTTTACAAAAATTAAAGCATATATAACGTGAGATGTTAAAAATTCGTAATTAAGAGGAACACAATAGTCTGTAGTAGACATTTTGTCTCTGCGGATATCGTTCGTAGTGGGTGACGATGCTCAAAAGAAGGGCTGTGCCTGTTTTGTTCGCCTGGATCGACTAGTCTCTATAGCTAGCTATAGATATATAGCAATCACAAATCGAAAGTGTGTTTAGTGACATCATTTAAAATTAGCTAGTTTTTGTTAGCATTTGCTTGCTAGCACCATAACTTACAACATTACTGCAGTTTGGGGCTACTAGCGTTAGCCACCATTAGCGGATACGTACCCTCATAGTCGCATATGTATGAGGAAGCATATAGCTTCAAACCTTTATTCATTTTGGTGGTAGGAATTTTAAATGTCAGCATGCATATGTAATTGACATTTACTGACTTAGTAAAATCAGGTGAGAAATTGAAACATCGGAACGTAGAGCTTTACATCCAGAAAAAAAACCACACGTGTAAAATGTTGAACATGTTGGATATTGCGGTGGACTTCTCTCCCATCAGCTAGCATTATATATGTAAAATGCCTACGAACACACCCTGTGGCAAAAGGGGGTGGAGTCAGCAGTGAGTCTGTCATTTAAAGCAACAGGCGCTGAAACTGAGCATTTGGAAAGAGCTGTTTTAGCTGTTGATCAATGTGATTATTTTGGCCAAAGACCAGTCATTCATCAAGACCCTGGAAAACTGAATAAACCTAAAGGAACGGTTAGGTCACTTTCAATAAATAAATAAATAATTTTGGGTTCTGGTTTTTTTTTATAACCAAAGCCTGACTAGATACTTTTCCAGAACTTTCTTCTACCTTCTATAGCTAAATATATACGACTCTTACTAATTGCATAGCAACGGGGGAGGAAATACTTACGCAATCCTAACTTTTTTTTAAAATGACATTTATTGTCAACAATTTTGCAAAAGATATTGTCCAAAATTATAAGCTATCTTGTGTTGTAGTTTCAGTTCCAGGATTCATACTCATACAAGGTTCTATGTATAGTAGTAAAATAATGTTGCCATGAGAACAGTTTTCTGAGACCATGTTAGCCTCACTTGCTAATTATCCCACAGTGCTACTTGTCAGCGCTAATTTATATAACACACACACACACACACACACACACACAAGCAATGCTTTGACTAATCCAGTGTCCAATCAGATCTCCGTCTGAACGGTCCAGTGTTTTAAAGTTCAGCCTCCTTATTAACCTTTCTGACGGACTGATAAAGGTCAGACCTGCGAGACCCTGCGATATGACTGTTGCTCTGCTCCAGTATTAGTTCCCTGATTTATACGTCCCAGAGCGGAAAAACTTGCTGATTGGACGTTAGAGTTGGCCGGTGTAAAAGATCTTGTTACTTTTTTCTGCTCACGTTTCACCATCGCGCCGTCTGGATGGAGCAATCGGCTGTGTTTATAGAAGCTCGCGCTTTTTTATTAGCCCATAAAACAAGTAAATCGTAAACGTGCACTCGTGCTGAGTCTCGGCGAACTGCGCTTTATACACGTGCGGCTTAAATGTGACGTTAACCTCTCCGGCTCCGGTGCCGTAAAAAGCTTCATTAAGGAACCATCAGTCAGACGTGGCGGTCTGAGGGATTGCTAATGCTAATAAGGAGATGCTGCTATAGGAAAATAATCAGCAACGTCTTGAGGGGAAGGGGAAGGGGGGAGGGGAAGGGCCGATGGCACGGACTTCCCGTTAATGTTTTTATTTTTCCTCTGACAGCATGTGTACTGGCGTGTTTTATTTCTTTTATACTGCTCTGTTCTACTTCCTCTCACTCCAATTTGAAGTTTATTCAAGAACAACACGATGTTGTTTTTATCTGCATTTATCTGCTTAATTACTGACTTATTCATTTACTTTTTAATTTTAATTTCCCTCAATTTTCTCCCCAATTTAGACGTATCCACTTCCCACCAATCAGACATCATCCTATCCTATCATGTGACAGCCATCACATGCCATCACATGCTTCCTCCACAGCCATGCCACCCACAGCATCTTGGTGCTCTTGTTGGTGCTCATGCAATACCAGGGGACAGTGAAACACTCTCGTAGGACAGCCTTCCGCCCACTTCTGCATGCATGACCTCACAGATGCCCATGATTGGCTAGTGTTGTTGTACTGACATGACAGAGAAAGTAAGCCACACCCCCCTCACTGAGAGCACGGCCAATTCTGCTTCCACCTGGGATTTGAACTCGTCTCTACGTTATTCATTATGTAGATACCGTTACACATAACTGCCCTGGTAACGTGTTGTTGCTACGGACACGTATCAGAACGTGTGCTTTAATTTAACCTGCCATCTGCGGCGTCACCACTAGCGAATCTGCTGCTTTAGGAAATTAATCAGTTAATCTTCCGAGCACGTCAAGCTTTGGCAGTAACGTTCCCGAGCCGCTGAGTAATATTTTGGGTCAGGTCCTTCGGTTCTCGGTGAAGCCTATTTGGAGGAACTGCAAACACTCGCTGTGTTTTTATTACTGTTATTCCATTCTTGTCATCGACTCAGTCCAGAATGTGAATTTCACGGTTCGGCGCTCGCCTCGTGTTAGTTCAGCCCGAAGTGAACCGCTGGCGAGTGTATACATTCTGTTTGTTCTACGTGACAGAAGCAGAGGAGCAATTCAGGTGCTCTGGAAAGAGGAGGGGTGGAGGTTATGAAAAAAAAAGAGAGAACCGAGTAACTGACGTGATGAGCTTGAAGGACTTATGCAAGCATCAGTACACCAAAAAAACCTGAAATCTCTGCAGTTCTGGCTTCTAGAACCAAGGAGTAAGAAGAGCAGGGTCACTATTAAATCAAAAATCATTATTAAAGCAATATGAACATGTTGGTGAATTCTTGATTCTGATTGGTCACATGGTGTCCATTCATTTCCCGCTTTGTCTTCAGATGTCTGCATCTGAAATCGCGTACTCAAGCAGTACAGACAGAATGGAAGCAGTGCCTACTGCTTTACCGTTAAAGCAGTACGCAATTCCAGTATGCGAGCGAGCAGTATGCACGGCCTCAGACGCACTGGATCCGCCATCTTTACAACGTCATGTGACGCTTTTTTTTTTAATCCCCAAATGTACTTTTTTAACCTTAGATTTTTTTTTACCTTAGAAGAAATTATTAATATAGAAATTATTAAAATAAAAATCCTTTTGTGTTGCTTCTTTTCAGTTCCGAACGTCTGCGCTGCTCCAATTGCATTATGGGATATAGAACAGTGTGCTCAGTTCACATACTGCAAAATGTCTCCCGATGCAGTTCGTCATCCGGGAACTTTTCACATACTGCTTGATGCGTACTGGACATTCAGACACGCTAGTCACGCTAGTCACTGTTCAGTACGGAAGTACGCAATTTCGGATGCAGCCAGTTACTTTATGGTAACCATAGTAACATCTCAGCTGCAAGGACCTGTATAGCGGACACTGTATGTAATCTACCACTAATAATAAAACCTGAATTCTGATTTGATCACACGGCGTTGATTCATTTTCTATAACAGCAGCTCCGACAGTAAGGTCAGGTCACTAAGGGTGGGCATGAGGCAGGGCAGTGCCCCTCCATGTACGATGCCACGCCCCTCTATAAAAATGTGTTTAATTTTTATACATTTATTTGAAATATTTAAACATTCACACATATAAATCTAGCGATGTTTTAAATTAATTCAATATCACATTTCATTTTCAGCTAGGGTTTAATAAAATAAAAAAACAAAGTGAGGCTCTGGCCAGCATTTTAGTCCAGAATTTATTACGCAACACACGACGGTCTTGTAGACGTGTAGATTTCCGCTAAGTGTTTCATGTCAAAGCTTAATGCAGCCTAATGGATATAAGAAAATGGTTTCTTCAGTCAGCACTCAAGAAGTGACTCGTGCCGAAGGAAAAAAATCGAGCGGAATCAGACTCTGCATCGACGCGAGGAGTCAACATGCTAATTCCAGTCATGCTAATTCTGAAGTTCACTGCTAAACAATCCAGTCTGGAAAATTCTGGACGACTACAGCAGTTCCAGATGATCTAAGGGGTTAAAAAACCAAACCAAGTTGCCCTGCATTAATACCCTGTACATCAATATCCCCCCTACACACACACACCCCGTTCCCTGGGTAAATCCAAATGCCCTGCCATTCAGCGAGTTCTGCCGACGGCCCTGAGCCCTTGTCCTTATATGCTTCTGTTTCCAAGGTAACAGCTCAATGATAGGAACTTGTATGGCGGAGACACTGTGTATATGTCCGTAATCTGCCACTGATAATAAAACTTAAATTCTGGATTTCTGATCGACATCTATAGAAGCTCTGTAATGGTGTGGGGTCTGTTTAGCTGGCATTCTGTGTGACTCCTGGTACATCTACAAACCTCTCACTGTGAACACTGTGTGTCTCGTTTCTGACCAATTCCACCAGTTCATGTCCTGCATTCATTCTGATGGCTTTGGCCTCTTGTAACAGGACAACGCGCCACCACACACGTCTAGAGACGTCAAATTATAATTAGAGGAAAACACTCGTCCGAGTTTGAGGATTCGCCAGTTCTCTCCAGAGCTTGTACTGTGGAATTATGGGCCTGTCTGCAGGACCTCACTGCCTAGAGAATATTTCCAGAAGCTTGTAGCGTCCATGTCCCTGTCATGTTTCTGCAGTCCTTTGCTCCCGGTACCAGATTTTTTTTCTGCTACCAGTTTTTTTTTGTCACTTCAGTGTTTATTGCTACAAGGCCCTGACAATGGAGACTCCTTCCATAAACGTCAAATAAATGTCTCCTAGTAGCCATAAAGCACTACTGGCAGAGCTGCTGTTCTAGAAAATCAATTCTCACTGTCCAGAATTGAGAGTGAGAATAAACCATGACTGTGCTATAATAATAGTGTACAGTATAAATGTAGAAGAAATACATGTGGAGGAAAACATGCTGGCTTGTGGAGGTGGATGTTGTAGCTGAAATAAATAAAGAAGGACTGTTCAGTGCCAGGGAATTTAAAGTCGAACCAACACAGCGCACTAATCTTTTTCTTCCTCTCACTGAGCCCTAACTCGACCGCCGTCTCATCTTCTGCAATCGCTGATAAAATATTTACGGGGCTCATTAATGCTCGGTGTTAAAATCCACCACATGAGGAAATGTTATTGGGAGGGAAAAAAAGCCCACCTTGGTTTAGGTGGAGAGAACATTTCTGCGTGTCGAGCCTTCAGACTGCTCGGAGCTTGTGGAAGCACGGCTCGTTTGTCTTTGCAGTTGTCAGCTCTGACACGCCGCTGTATATTTCAACACTTGTCATTTGACAGATTTTAAAACTAAACTCATCTATCGCTTTGTTCCTGTCCTTCAGTGTGTTGCTGAGGCAGAGATTCGGCTCTCTCGCTCGCTCGCCCGCTCTCTCGCTCACTGCGGTTTCTTGTGTTTTAAGAGGTTAGGTTTGCTGCACTGCGATCTAATCTGGTGCCTGCTGGAAGATTAGCTGCGACCCTCCGCGCCGCCGGAGCCTGCGCTTTTCAGGCTGTAAAAGAAATAGGGCGTGACGATAAATACAGCCAGGGATCGATCTGACTCGATCGCTGATAGCGCTGCCGCTGGGACCCGGAGGTGGTGATGGTGGATTGACCTTGAGGAGCGAACAGGCCTCGATGACATCATACCGTCCCTTTATGTGTACTAGGAGTGTAAATCGATACACAATCCATTGTTCACAGGTCTGTTTTAAACTGATATGTTTAGTGAAGAGGTGCTAGTTTATTAATTTTTTTTAGAAACCTTGGACAAAAGAAATCGGATCTGCCAGGGAAACTGTTTCCGCAGACTAAGAACAGTAGAGGTTCCATGCAGATTTTATTATTAGTGGTTTCATGCAGGTTCAGGTTAACGTTTTACATATACCTACCCAATACATACTTAATATATACAGTATAACCCATGTATTGGTTGTATGTTGTGTACAGTATTGCCTGTAAAATATATATGTACACTAAAGTGCTAGAAGACAAGCTCATGCAAAATACATTTTTTTGTATTTTTTTGTTTGCACACAGAGGAATGTGACCTCCACATTTAACCCATCTGTGCAGGTAAACACACACCGGTGAACACTAGGGGGCAGTAAACACACACTTGCCTGGAGCAGTGTGGGGGCAGCCCCAAATCACGGCACCCAGGGAGCAGTTGGGGGAGTTAGGTGACTTGCTCAAGGGCACCTCAGTCGTGTCTTGCTCTGGGCAGGGATCGAACCCAGGACCTTCCGGTCACGAGACTGCCCCTGGTGGTGGCTCCATAATGGTATGGCTTTTGTATATCTGGCATTCCACAGGAACACAGAAATGTTTATTGCCTACAGAATAGTTCCATATTTTGCAGTCCTACACTCCTGTGCGGGACCTACCAAGTATTATTATGGGGACCAGTTTTTCTAGCACTTTATTGTATATTGTCTCCATATTCTCTCTATTTCTAGAGACTTACCAATGACTAGAACCAAAGAGTCTTCAAATATAGGCTGTGCTAGAAAGAATTCAGCCCCAATTCACCTCCATATTTTTCCCTATACAGACTCTGATCTTAGCAAGATATATGTTCTCTGGCTTGTCTTTACGTGGCACTGGGTAGTCCGGCCACCTTTGCCGTGTTTGCATGTTCTTCCAGTGTCTGAAATGTGAAAGAAAGTGAACTGTTTGCCTACTGAGCTTCCACACAGAGGAACGTGACCTCCACATTTAACCCATCCGTGCAGTGAAACACTCACACAAACCAATAAACACTAGGGGCCAGTGAACACACTTGCCCGAAGCAGGGGGCAGCCCCAAACCACGGCGCCCGGGGAGCAGTTAAGGAAGTTATGTGCCTTGCTCAAGGACACCTCTGTCACGTCTTGCTTTGTGTGCAGATCGAACCTGGGAGCATGAGACCGGTTCCCAAACCAACATTAGCCAAATGTCTGCATGGGTTTCCACTGGGAGCTCCAGTTCTGGGGTCCTACAGTCAACATAATTGGAGGTACTTAAGTCCCCCTAGGTGTGAATATGAACAGTGGTAGACTGTCAGCCTGTCCAGGATTTGCATTTGGTTGATGCACTTATCCAGAGTCAAATAGATGAAATAGATGAGTAAATGAGGGAAAGTGGACTGTTGACCTAATGTGCTTGCACACAGAGCAAATTCACCTCCACATTTAACCCAACCGTACAATAAAACACACACTAATATATGCAAACACACTTGCCCAGAGCAGGGCAGCCCCTGTCCATAATGCCCCTGGAGCAGTGTCCCTTGCTCAAGGGAACTTCAGTCGTGTCAGGTCGGTTGTGTAGATCAAATCAGGGACCTTCTGGTCTAAAGGCTGGTTCCTCAACCACAAGCCCACGGCTATGAATTAAATTTGTTTAATTTATGCCACAGAACACTAAGGGTTAAGGGCTTTGCTCAAGGGCCCATCAGGGGCAGTGGCTCATACTCTAAGATCATTGGTCCTGGTTGTGTTCTTGGTTCACAGTCAAAAATAATTAGGAACTAATTGGATATCGATACTAAAATTGAGCCTCAAGTCTGTGCATTTTTTTCAGGTCCATCTTAGCCTGACTAGCCTGATTAATCCGGCTGCCAAGGTCTTAAGGGGAAACCTGGACAAATTCGGGTTACTTCAAGGCAACTTGCATATCAAAAGTTAGGAATAGAATTCCGATCTGCAGGGAAACTTTAGACACCTTCCCGTTCTTGGCAGCAGTAGATCCAATCCTTTACACGTGGGCATGATATTGACCAAGTAGAGCTGAATCCAGATATTGATCAGTATACGCTGTTAGTCTCCCCCATTCACCCTCACCCCCCATGGGCCACGGCGCTGGTGTCAAATCACCCTGGTGTTTTTTTTTTCCTTTAGGCTTCTGCAAGCACTTCTCTACTCTCTGAGTGACAAAAAAGAGTGTCTAAATGTCCCAGACTGTCCTCGATCGACCTTGCATGGGAGACTAACTGTGACACTTTGAAAGTATGCTGTATCGGAGCGAAACACTATAACACATGGTTTTTCTCCGCAAAACCAGACCTGAGTTCGTCTCCAGGAAGTGCTAGGGTACCTCACCTTTTCATCTCGCTAGCCAAACAGTTGTCCGTCTTGGATTGCTGTCGGACAGACAATAATTTATTGCAGCCTTTATTGCTAAGCTCAGATCAATATGGACCGCAGAAGTCTTCGGATTTAATTATTTATCCTGTTCCGTCTTTGACTGCAATCCCTTTAGATAGGAACTAGCTTCTTGGTTTACTTTGCACACAAAGAAATAAAGCAGGCTTAATGCAAGATCAGCCCGTCATTGAGGACAACAAACTTGAGGCATGGACCGGTCTGACCCTCAGATCCAGTGCTCCAAAACAGACCAACAGACCATTATGTAGAGCTTTGGAGGCTGTGGCCACAAATGCCTGTGTCCTAATTATAATGCCATATATGAAAGGAAACACATCTCCAATGCTACAACTCTGGCATGAATTTAACCCTAGATCATCACCAAAGTGGTTTAGATACCACACAGGGCAAGCAACTTTTTACGCTTACCATCAACCAAGACAGCGTGATGTTTATGATGTCTTTCCAACAGATTTTTTCATAAAAACCTAAGGTAAAAATGTGAGATTCCAAGTGGAACCTCTTTAAGAACCCCCTGACTATCCAATGCTTTGGTATGTGGATTTGTAACTTGCGAGAAGTCCTGACTGTTGACTGGATCTGGAACCTCACTTACTCACTCACAATTTAAGCCAATTTTCCAATGACTGGGGTAGCAGGCTGGCGTTGGGTTGAGTTGTTGGAGGTGCTGGAGTGTATCACTGTAAGTTAACAATCTGGTAGAAGTAAGTCAATGGTTAAGACGTTAACCTTCTGCTCAGAAGGTTGCGATTTCAAACCAAGCCACCACCACCAAGCTGCCCCCTGCTGACCCCTCGAGCAAGGACCTTAATCCCCAACTGCTCGGTTGCATAAATGAAATAAATACAAGTCAGTCTGGACAAGGACGTTTGCCAAATGCTGTAAATGTAAAGGTACAGCCTGGAAAGATTACCTAAGATTGTCAAATGCAATCCATACTTACACACATAGAGGCAATTTAGGATCTCCAGTTCACATGAATGCACGTTTTAGGGCTGTGGAAAGAAACCAGAGCTTCTGGAGGAAACCCATACAGACACAAGGAATCAAACCAAGAGGATTCGAACACAATGGGAAATGAAACCCAGTGGAGACCCAAACCAAGAGGAATAAAACCCAATAAAAACTTGAAGACAAGTCCGAGAACATTTATCTACCCAAAGACTTTGGGAATCTACTGAAAAAACGGAGTTTACTAATTTTGTGGACAAGTTTGCTAGCAAGGTGAAGAACTAGAAAGTGTGTACTGTATTTTTTGGATTGCCTGGTGGGGCAATAAATCATTAGCTAATATACAGTATATCAGGGTGGACTGTAGCTCTGGGCAGCAACCCAAGATGTCCTGATCCATCTCTGGTAAACTGGTTTTGGATTAGTTAATCTAAAAACCAGAATTATGCGAGGATCATTAACAGTTCTTTAGATGGGTTCTCCTCTGAAACCTCTGAAGAACATCACGCATGCAAAAATTGGACCTGTTTCTCTAACAGCGTATGTTTGTAGAACAATGTCATAGGGGAAAAAAGTCGCGCAATGAATCTAACCTCATTACTGCCTCCATATAATACCAGCTACGACAATATGAAACACTGCGGAACGTCTGAAGTCACTCAAATTATGCCGGCGAAGTTCAGTGTCAGACTCCAGAGTATTAATTATGGCTTTGTGCTCTAGAACCCTGGTGTTTGTTTCCCTCAGAGGTGACAGAGTCATGGTTTAGCGCGTCAGGAGTGTGTCGCATGTAATCAGCGTGTGTAAACCGAAGACAACGCGAGACAACACAATTCCAAATCCCAGAACTGCCGTTCTGCGTAATTAATGAGAACAGGGACGAGCCGACTCAAAGCCGAGCACTGAAATGCATGAAGGTGCCATCTTCACTCCGTCCTGACGGCTTCTGTCTTTATTTACACCCCGCAACTTGTCATGCTTATGCATAAAGCATTAGAGCAAATGTAGCAGATGCCACAAAGACCGTAATGTATCACCGGGGACGACTTATTCCTCCAGCTAATGTTGCTAACGGTGCAAAGAGCAAGGTCACATTGTGTGAAGTGCATATTAGCACTTTAGCATGGATAATGCGTTCAGCTCAAGCTATGTGGCTACATAGGAACTACGTAAGCACGTTATGTCAACTGAGATAAAGTTACATAAAAGTTTGTCAAGGCTTTTCAGGAGCGCTTATGTATGACTACATAAGACCTTCATAAGCTCCTTAAGACAACTGGCATAAATATACATAAGGATTTACAATGGTGTATTCCAGAAAGCAGCAGCGGCCACAAAACTTTGTGGATTTGTGTTTATTTTAAGTTGACTTTACACCTGAATAACTTGACATAAGGTGATATTATAACACTTGTGACTTGTCTTAATCATCTGACTAAAACTTGTACATAGGTTATGTCATAAACCACCATAACGCAAACTTATGTCTTATTACTATAAGACGTACTTGAAGGCCTGTTACTATAAGAACGATTATGTAGGTTGTGTCATTTGTCATAACAGGCTTATGCAGGTATTATGTAGGCGCTTGAAAGCTTTAGTCTTTAATGATTTGAATTTGAAATAATACCTATGTCAAATGACATTAGGTTGCCTTATGGCACATTATGTATATCACTGACAGTTAAAACGCTACATAAGTGTTATAACGCATTATAAAAACATCTATATGTCTGCACCATCTGTCACTTGCCTTACAGTCTTGCTTTGAATGCTTAATGTGCAGTTGTCTCACCTGACATAAGGTTGCGTTATGAGACATTATAACACCTTGGTCTTATAACAATAATCAAAATTTAAAAAAAATCAGTGTTGATAATTAAGACTTGTTGGAATACATGCTTAGTTTACATCTTGTTGTAAAGCGCATATGAAGGTTTATGTCGTCTTATGAAAGATGACCGTGAATGTTAATATTTCTTCAGAATCAGATGAATTAGGACAGTACAGTTGTCCGGATGCTCTCCTGAGAGATGGTGAGAAACAGATATGGCCAGAGGAAAAGAATAATAAAAAAGATGACTAACCTAACCCACCTGAGCTCGGCTCACACGGGTCGATATCCTCATCGTCGCTCGGACATTCGGCAGACGCCACCAGCGGGTCATCCGTTGTCTGAGGAGCAAAAAAGAGAAAAGTTGGGAAGATTTGTGGATGCATGGACTTGGGTCATAGTGTTTTAATTTATCCAAAATTATTAACACCAGTAATTATTATTACAGAAACCTTATTACACCTACGTTTCTATAAAAGATGTATATAAAATGACTTAGGGACACATTTACATGCTATAATGCTTTTATAATTTCTTTATGTAAAGACATTAGCATGCTTCGTAGCATTAAGGTTGTCTCAGAATCAGCTGTTCTTTCAGATATTGTGCTAAGGTGACTTTTGAATAGAGGCGCAGTAACATAATACCTCCACCACCCAGTGACGGAGATGTAAAAACATGCAAGCTGATGTGGTATAAGAGGAACAAAACATTTCAAAACATGCTGTTGAAGAAAAATAATCTATTCCGTAGTTGTTTCTGCTATGTTTTGGTATTGAACCAACAGCTAACGGCTAACAGCTAACTTTATTTGACGCCGCTACAGAAAAGCTCAGGTTGTGTAATAAAAGCGCTCTATACAATAATAACACAGGTTTAATCCTCTCCAGTTGCTCACTTCACAGTAACAACTGTGTCTGTTTCCTAGAGACCACTGGATACGAAGGAAAATGAATTTACACAGGAAGTCGCGTAACGTAAGCCGCCGCCAGACGACAGAACAAACAATTCATATCTCACAGAACATTGACTTTAATGATCCATATTCTGTCATGCAAAGTCAACACTGAGGCAGCGAGCGCCGCAAATCTGATTCAGTGACCCGGCAAAATCAGCTCTATTGAATTAGCATTGAATGTGGAGTGCAGTAACTACCCAGAATGCTTCAGGGACTGGTGAGGGAGCTGTTCTTTTTTTTATTTTTTATTTTTTTTAAAGAATACTGATTTTATTCAGGCTTATCACGACAAACCATAACCTAATTTTATCGTCCTTGTTGGAGGTGAAAGAAACGTCAAAAAGCTAAGGTTCCACTACCCAGGGGGGAGGAGGAGGTTTATTTTAGTCCGTCTTTTAGCCTTTCTCTGCAAATTTTAAACATCTTAGAGCCAGAACACCTGAGCACGTCAATTCCTTAACGGTTCTTTAACGGTCCCTCTGGAGGAACTTCAGGAAGGTTTCTATAATAAAGTATTTCCAAGCAGGAACCTTTTTGAGGAACCAATGAACCATTATGTATCCCAGGAACCTTTCAAGAACCTTTTGGTACCTAAGACTGTCCCAAACGTCAATCAATCAATACACCTGGATATCTGGTTCTAAAAATGATTAAAGTAAACAACACACACACACACACACACACACACAGTTACACATGCTCTTGATTTGTGGTGCTTTAAAGTGGACATGGTCATATGGTCATAAAGTGGACAATTCGGGGCCAATGTGGTTGTGCCCCGCAGCTCAATATTGAAAACCTGTTGCACATGTGCTTTAAACTGCTTACTTGATTTGATGAATATGGAAGACAGTGCTTACCAAAAGAAGACAGGAAAAGTACTGGCCTTTATATAACAGGTAGAGGAGGATGTTTGAAATGTATCAGACAGAGATGCCATGGTCTTATTTACGTCATGTTGTCATAGTGAAAACCTCTGGTCTAGGGTTCTCCAAGAAAACAATTCTGTTGGTTTCCCATAGAGCAGGTGGAGGGATTCTCTACAAGCTCTTCGGATAACGAAGTACCTTCATGAGGTTTGGTATCTTCATGAGGTGGTAAAATGTGGACACTTGGGAAGGTTTTGAGAGCACTTGGTTTGGTGGAAACGTTCTACAAAGAAGCTTAAAGATTTTCCCTGAAAGGACAAGAGGGTTCTTGATTAGCGACGTAACACCGCGCTAGTCACTTTAGCGTTCATTTTTCTATATATGTGAAATGAAACGACTTTGAATTGAATAAAACATTCCTCAAAATAGGAACAACAGAAAAAAGAAACGGATAAAAATACCTTACATCCTTCAGGGTTCTACATTACAGAATGGGAATCAATGTAGCAGGTCTCTGTTTCTTATCCTAAACTGCTGATTTCTAGGAGTGTGTGTGTGTGTGTGTGTGTGTGTTTTGGTTTGGGTGGTCTCTCTGTGTGTTGATGCCAGAAGAAGAGGCTGCATTGGATGTAAATTGAATTTGCCATGCACAGGGCTGAGATACAGTGTCAGGCGTCCAGATGGCAAAGCTGGCACGTCCTGGAGCGCCACATCCATCACTCCTCCGATGTGATTTGTTTTTCTTGGCGGGAGATCCCACTACCCTGTGCCCAAAGACAGAGGTGCTGGATCAATATGGCTCTTCTCCCTCCCTTCATCTAGCCACCGAGGGTTTTTTTTTAATGCTTTTGTAGCTTTAGAAGAAAGACGAGCACCACTGTGAAGCATCTTACCTGCTTCATTCATTTCCACATGGTCTATTTTGCTTTAGCGTACGCCCCTTTAAACAAGCTCTCTGGGTTTTAAGATTTCGGTAATGAACTTGCGCTCGAGTGGTTCCTTCGCGGCTTCAAGCCAGATCATTTCAGATGAAGAGTCTTGACGGCTACACAATCCGCCATCTTAAGAATGTTACATGACAGCTTCGTTTGACCCAAATTACAGACTCTGACCTGACTCATCACCATCGTGACAATCCAATCTCTCGTTTTTTTTTTATTTTTATAAGCATGCATACGGCATAAAGCTCGTGACTCAAAACTCGTGGGGTTTGACCTGATGACACCGCTGAACCTTCAAGTTTTGATTAAAGTTCTGTTTCACAGAAACTTCTGGGTTTTTAAAGTTAACTTGAGCTAAACGAAGGGAGGATTTAACACCCAAATCCAAGCCAAGCAACTTCAGGCTTATGGAGTGACGTGAACCACTCATTGACCACTGTACTTGTAACACACACACACCCTAGAGGGTGGTGGGTTACCCTATCCATGGCACTCGGGGAGCAGTTTGGGGTTGGGTTGCATGGCTAGGTGCACAAGCCTAGCCGTAGATTATGCATTCTTATTCCAAAATTAGCCCCGCCCACTTACCAGTGTTCAAAATGGCTCCAAACAGCTAGACTGTCAGTGCACCCGCCATACCATGCTCCATGCGATCAATCGCTTTACTACACACCCAGGCAGTTGTGGCCTAGTGGTTATGGAACCGGTCTCGGGACTGGAAGGTCCTAGGCTCGATCCCCGCACAGGCATGACTGAGGTGCCCTGGAGTCCAACTCGGCACTTAATTCCTCCAACTGCTCCCCGGGCGCCATGGTTTGGGGCTGCCCCTGTGGTTTCGGGCTGCACGCCCCAACCCCACTGGATGGTGAACCACTAAATGGTTGGGTTAAATGCGAAGGTCACATTCCTCTGTGTGCTAGCCTGGTAGGCAAATAGTTCACTTTCACTTTCACACCCGTTTCCAGTCTGCCGAGTTTTACTTCTGTTTTTTTCCCACCCATGTTACGTTGGTTATCTGAACCTGTTTTAGTTTTAGCCCTTTACCCGGTGCCTGTTTATTTTGTTGGCATGTTTGCAAAGTATTTGGAATCCCTCGAGAAGCTCTACCAAGCAACCAAGTTTGCTTGTACCCGATTCCTCCTCTCGTTTTGACCTTGATCTCGCCCAAGCCCAGTCTGGTGTGTTTGCAAATTGTCTGACCCTATGTCTGTTTTTATTTTTTGTAACAATTTTGGATTGTGTTTCTCTTTCTTTTTGCCTGGCTGTAAAATAAAGCACTTGCACTTGTGTATTTCAGCACCGTCTCAACGACGGTAGCGACTTCTGCCATGCAATATCAATCACGTTCCAAGATTAGCCCCGCCCACTGAAGGGGCCGGAAACTCTACAAAAGCGACAGCTTCAGCATTAGCCATTAAACGTGTCACAGATGATTTATAAACAAAACCAGTATTATAGACTAAACAGAAAGCATTCAGACATTTTGTTTCCCTGCAGCTTAACCTAGCACGACGTAGCGAGAGATCTGACACCTCGATCTTTGACAGTGTTAAAAATGGTTAGAAACGACAACGTTTGCATTTTTTTTTTTTGCGAACACTCGGTAGAGTCTTGAACAGGTCTGGCCTCATTAATCTGAGCAGTCCTGGCAGACCGGGCCGATACTGCTCATTAATCTGCCTCAGCTCGGAGCCGAAATAAACGCAATGCGCCGTGCATTCAGAGATTAGAACTCCAGTGCTGTGCGGATCGCGTCTAATTTTGATGTACTTTGCAGAGAGGATCTGTATCTCCCTTCTGGTCGAAGATAAATGAAAGAAAAGGGTTCAAGGGGAACAAATTCGAGGCACCAATTTGGAAATATCAATATCTTGTGCTGACCTGGGAGGGCTGCATAGTGAAAGGACAACACTTTAGCCCTTAAAATGACTAATTGCTCAGAGAAAAGCAATTTCTAAAAGCTATTTGTGCGAGATAAAAATAAAAAAATAAAAAAAAGGGTGTGGGCTCGAGACAGCGGTGCGATAAATCTTTGCGGTATCAGGCTTGACAATTGAAAATTAAAAGTTGAACCGAGGCTAACCTTGATTCCGACACTGCCATGAAGGGCGTGATTAGAACATCCAGGTTTTCCAGCTTCAGGGCCAACCATCATCCCTGCTTACAACCCTGTCATGACGCTCTTCGATCGGTCTAGATTGATAACCCTGCCTCTTAAAATAACCACAGCAGCCTTGTGTCTGAAGAGAGATTTTATGTCCCGGTAGGCTTGTTGTTAGCGAACCCGAACTGATCAGGTGAAGCAACCTTGACACACATGTTCTCACCTCTTATCTGTCTCGGAATCAGATGCTTTCCGTCTCGGAGGACCTTGTTTAGCATAATTAGGACGGTTAAATATAGCCTTCATTTTTTTTTGTCCTGGGTAAAAAGGCTTCCTAGCCTCTATTCCCTATGGTACGGTGTAAAGGTGGTATTCTTGGTAAAGCTGGTAGGCTGAAATGCTCGTGAGTGGTGACCTGTCTCGGTGTCTCAGAGGACAGCGATGTTTCTCACCTCCTTCTGTCTCTTGTTTACTCTCCAGTCTAACGTGATGAATGCACCCTGGCACACCAAGCGCTTCTTCTGAAGTAGGACTGAAAGTCAAGAGGACATCTGAGGCATCTGAAGGTTCCCGGTTTCTTTCACCATGAATAAAGTGTCAGAGATCCGCTAAGATTCGGAGGCAGATTGAGCGGGAAACTGGCTTCGCTGGCTGGTCATACAGACAGGTTTGTCCACTTTACACAACTGAACACAGACCTGGTGTGCAATAAATGATTAGATAATTAAAATTCTATAGCATTGGTTCAAATGGCAGCTTTACAGCTCCGTCTTTTGGCTTGGATTTGTACCACATGGTTCATCTCAGCACAACATGATTTATTCATTCCCTGCACTCAAGTCAATACAGCTTTCTCCTGATGGTGGACCAACCCACACTAACAGCTAACACACACAGACTCAGGGCCTGACACTGAGGTTCCACTAGTATGCCTGTTAGTGGGTTAACCACGGTGGATTTGGATATTCGGAGTTAATGACCAAACATGTTTGGAAGTCGCTCTCGATAACAACATCCACTACATGCCTAAAGGTAAATGTTCAGGTATAGGAAGGGTAAAGGTATTTGGAAAGGTATGGTACAGGTATAGATATTGACATAGGTATAGGTACATGATAGGTATTGGTCTAGGTATATTATAGGTATGGTATACGTATAATAATACCACAGTTAGTTCCGACCTGCAATCTGATTGGCTGAGAGACGTTCAATGAGTGCGCACTGGGACCGAAGCGCTCCAAATATTACTCCGCCACATACACATGTAACCATAGCAACAACACCAGCGTTTACAAACCAAACCCCACAGATATAAAGTTACTAAAGTGAAATGCGGTGACGTTTCCTCCTAATATTTCCTCCTCCAGTGTGGATCAGTCTGCACCTTTACTGTCTCTGTACTGAA
>JAOVVF010000033.1:1308388-1334046 GCA_028565595.1 Duopalatinus emarginatus | reverse complement strand
TATCTATCTATCTATCTATCTATCTATCTATCTATCTATCTATCTATCTATCTATCTATCTATCTATCTATCTATTAACCCACACTGTGGACATTATACAGCATCCATCCATCCATCCATCCACCCATCCCTACATCTGTCAATCGATCCATCCATCCATCCAACCATCCATCCATCCATCCATCCATCCATCCATCCATCCATCCATCCATCAACTCATACTGTGGACATTATATAGTACTACCCCTCCATCTATCTGCCCATCTGTCCATTAATCCATCCATCCATTAATCTACCCCTCCATCCATCCATTTATCCATCCATTAACTCACAATGTGGACATTATACAGCATCCATCCATCCATCCATCCAACCATCCATCCATCCATTCATCCATCCATCCAACCATCCATCCATCAACTCAGTGTGGACATTATACAGCATTTACCTCTCCATCCATCCATTCATCTATCTATTAATTCATACTGTGAACATTATACAGTATCTACTCCTCCATCCATCCATCCATCCATCTATTAACTCGCACTGTGGATATTATAAAGCATCTACAACTCCATCGATCTGTCCATCTACCCTTACATCCCTCCATCCACTCATTAGGTCACACTGTGGACATTATACAGCATCTATCCCTCCCTCTATCTATCCATCCTGCCAGTCGGCCAGCCGTGGTTTTCTTTCTTTCTTTCTTTCTTTCTTTCTTTCTTTCTTTCTTTCTTTTTTCCTCTGCTTGGTTTTTATAGTTCTCAGGTTCTCTGGAGAACTCTGGCTTTAAACCCCAGAGCTGTAAAGTAAAAGGCTTGAACCTAAAACTCTGGATTTAATACACTACTGATCACATTTTGTAATTCTGATCCTGAGTCTATCCTGATCCGGGAGCTCAGCAGCACACTCAGTTGGGATCGTTCATGTGGTCAGGAGGTGAGCGTCTCCGAGATCCCGGAGTTTGCGTGCAGCGATTCTCTCATCGCGCTTTTCCTGTATGAAGTCGGCGAGTTTCCTGTTCCATTCTCGGTTCTTTCCCTCAGAGTGCTGGGAGATAATTACTACAGCATGTCCTCTGGGTTCTAACTCATTAATGATGAAGGGTGGATGTCAGAGAGGGAGCGTGTTAAGCTGAAACTCTTGTTTTGGGGCGGGAGATAAGCCCCGCTATGCCTCTGTTAGCTTTAACATCCTGGAAATTAATGAGGCCCCAAGAACGCGGTCAGCTAATAATACCACCACCACAAACACACGTGATGGAAACACGTGCCGAGAGCGTGAACGCCATGTTAACACCAGCTCTAAAATACACGTTAGGCTTAGCACCGGCTTTAGACCATGCATCACGTCAACATGGGATCTAGATATGTGTTCTTTTCAGGAATCTCGACAGTCACGCATCGAACCCGTGACAAAGGAAAGAAGTCATCAGAATGGTTGGATGTGTGTTTGTCAGCACTAAGAGCGACTTTATGAATCATCATAGCTCAGAGATGAAAGCATTCATTCACCCAAAGGTCATTTCAGGAGAACTCTCTCCACAACGTGCGTTTTCTTTCCTTTTTTTTTCCACAAAAACGAGGCTAAAATAGTCACTATTTTATGAAAAAAAGAATCATCCTCAGGAAACATTTCTCAGTGTAAAGAAACAGCTGAAGACGACAAAAACATGAAGCAGAGCAAACAAAGTCGTGGAGATCATCAAACAAAAAAGATTCCTCTCGTCTGAATTTGTTTATTCACACGGATCTTGTTTTATTTTTCCAAAAGCGTCAAATGGAGACAGATAAAATCCTTTTTCTAACTAAATGTCTTTATGTCCATGTTTCCTCCAGTGGACAAAAAGCTCACTGGTCTACCAGGCTACATTTGAAATTATGCCAAAAAAATCAGGGGGACAAATAATGACTTTACTGTTCTCTAGAAAACGAGAAGCTGAAAGTGACATAATTATAAAAAAAATGTTATCACACAAGAGGTTTTCTTGCTTGAAACACATAGGTTACATTAACATGGGCTCTAGACTTCATCTTTCAGCTTAACATGGCATCTAGAACATGTATGCCACATTAACATGGGCTCTAGAACACACACACCACATTAACATGGGCTCTAGAACACACACCACATTAACATGGGCTCTAGAACACACATACCACATTAACATGGGCTCAAACACACACACCACATTAGCATGGGCTCTAGAACACACATACCACATTAACATGGGCTCAAACACACACACCACATTAGCATGGGCTCTAGAACACACATACCACATTAACATGGGCTCTAGAACACACACACCACATTAACATGGGCTCTAGAACACACACACACACCACATTAACATGGACTCTAGAATACACACACCACATTAACATGGGCTCTAGAACACACATACCAAATTAACATGGGCTCTAAAACACACACACCACATTAGCATGGGCTCTAGAACACACATGCCACATTAACATGGGCTCTAGAACACACACACCACATTAACATGGGCTCTAGAACACACACATCACATTAACATGGGCTCTAGAACACACACGCACACCACATTAACATGGGCTCTAGAACACACACACACCACATTAACATGGGCTCTAGAACACACATACCACATTAACATGGGCTCTAAAACACACACACCACATTAACATGGGCTCTAAAACACACACACCACATTAACATGGGCTCTAGAACACACATACCACATTAACATGGGCTCTAGAACACACACATCACATTAACATGGGCTCTAGAACACACACACACACACACCACATTAAAATGGGCTCCAGAACACACACACACACACACACACACACACACACCACGTTAACATGGGCTCTAGAACACACACACCACATTAAAATGGGCTCTAGAACACACACCACATTAACATGGGCTCTAGAACACACACACACACCACATGAACATGGGCTCTAGAGCACGCACACACCACATTAACATGGGCTCCAGAACACACACACACACCACAATAACATGGGCTCTAGAACACACATACCTCATTAACATGGGCTCTAAAACACACACACCACATTAGCATGGGCTCTAGAACACACACACACCACATTAACATGGGCTCTAGAACACACACACCACATTAACATGGGCTCAAGAACACACACATCACATTAACATGGGCTCCAGAACACACACACACCGTGTTAAAATAGGCTCTAGAACAAGTACACCATGTTAACATGGGCTCCAAAACACACACACACACACATCCTGTTAACATGGGCTTTAGAACATGCACACCACAGTGACATGGGCTCCAGAACACACACACACCATGTTAACATGGGCTCCAGAGCACACACACACCATGTTAACATGGGCTCTAGAACACACTTACACACACTACATTAACATGGGCTCCAGAACAAATACACCACGTTAACATGGGCTGTAGAGCACACACACACACACACACACACACACACACAATGTTAACATGTGCTCTAGAAGACATCTGTCACATTAACCTGGGCTGTAGAACATGTATGTCACGTTTATAAGGGCTCTGGAATATGTATGTTATGTTACCACAGGCTTTAGAACACACATTTTATGTTAGCATGGCCTCTAGAAAACACGGCCAGTATGATCATGAGCTCTAGAAGACACCTGTCACGTCAGCACACGGTCAAGAACACATATCGACGCTAACATAGACTTCAGAACACACCTGTCACGTTAACGTGCGCTCTAGGACGTCTGCCATGTTAACAGACATCTGTTACATTAACATGGACTCTAGGACACGCCTGTCATGTTAATGTGGGCACACACAGTGTCAAGAACATGTATGTATGTTAACATAGGCTCTAGAATATGTCAGCTATGTTAACGTAGGCTCTAGAACATGTACACCGTATGACCATGGGCTCTAGAACACACACCATGTTAAGATGGGCTGTAGAGCATGTCTGTCACGTTAACATGGGCTCTAGAACACACCTGTCATGCTAACATTGGGTTCTAAAAGACAGCTGTCACATTAACCCGGCCTCTAGAACTTTTTTGACACGATTAGAGAAATCTCTATTAATAGAAATCAAGACTCTAGGCGTGAATTGAAGGTAAGAGTGAGACGTGACGTGCGGTAATAACGTGTGGTTTAATTAAGAGACGTCGTGATTAAGCAGGATAGATAAAACGGCGTCGCGTCTCCACGCTAGCGTTAACGTCTTATTCCATCTCCACAGTGAGGAGGATGTGAGGAAGTTGAGGGATCTCTCAGTGCTCCAGCTTCAAAGACTTTCCCCTGGTGCCAATTACTCCTCCTCATAAACCTCCTCCTAATCAGATCGATTCACTTTGGCAATCTGAACTTTTATTTTTCTTTTTAATTGGGATATTTTAATTCAGTGTCAGTCCGACACCGGAGACGAGACGAGCGTTCCTATCACTCAAACTTCTTCATTTAGCTTCAAACGCTGTGCTAGTACCAGCTCTACACTGGGAACTGAGGACTTTTATTATGTCCTTTAATAAACTTCTATTTCATCAATAAAGTTTAAAACTTTCTCACTGATAGAACTTTGGATTTTTATGATGTCACAACGGACTGACCAATCAGCAGCCTGCAATTAATCGCTACCGATAGTTTTTTTAAACTTCTTTCTTTTTTTTCTATCTGTCTGCCTCTATATTTATCTTCCATCCTTTCTTCCTGTCTGTCTGTCTTCCTCTCTTCCTTCCCTTCTTCCTGTCTCTCTTTCTCCTTTCCTCCTTCCTGTCTGTCTTTCTATTTATCTGTCTTCCTCCTTCCCTTCCTTCTTTCCTGTCTGTCTTCCTTTCTTCCTGTCTGTCTGTCTTCCTTCCTTTCTTCCGGTCTTTCTTCCTTTCTTCCTGTCTGTCTGTCTTCCTTCCTTTCTTCCGGTCTTTCTTCCTTTATTCCTGTCTGTCTGTCTTCCTTCCTTTCTTCCGGTCTTTCTTCCTTTATTCCTGTCTGTCTGTCTTCCTTCCTTTCTTCCATCCTCCCTTCCTTCCTTTCTCTGTCTGTCTGTCTGTCTGTCTGTCTGTCTTCCTTCCTTCCTTCCTTCCTTCCTTCCTTCCTATCTATCTATCTTTCTGTCTCTCTATCTATCTATCTATCTATCTATCTATCTATCTATCTATCTATCTATCTATCTATCTATCTTCCTTCTTTCCTTCCTTCCTTTCGTTCTTCCTGTCTGTCTTCCTTCATTTCTTCATTCCGTCCTTCCTTCCTGTCTGTCTTCCTTCCTCTATATGAACAAACCTGTCTGTGATCTGAACTCCAGTCTCCATCACCTGATTAATCTGTCATTGTGTTGATGTATGTGTTTATTAACGTGTTATAAGCGCTCGTCATCGCTCCTGTAGTTCAGCGGGGATTATTTACGTTAATTTTTAATCACTTTGCTGTAACACAGCTGGGAAACAATAAGCAATTAAAGTTTTTTTTTCCTCCTGACTTGTTTTTTTCTGGCTCGTGGACTTTCATCACACTCCAGATTCCCAGCAGCCCTGAGGAACCGGAACGCTGAAAATGAAAACGAGCTGCGACGAATTAGCCGGGACGAGTCGATCCTCCTGACCCCATGACACATAAAACTGACCACATGAAGAAACCTTTTTTTTATATATTGAGGATATCCCATCCTAATGAATTACCGCTGCAGCGAGGATGAAATCGCATTACGGAATATAAGCTGATAGTCCGATGTAACACGAGATGGAGATAAAAGCGCCGGCTGTGTTATTCAGACACACAAAGAGCCTCAAGGAAACAAAAAAAAAACGGTTTGTTGACCAGACAGACGGTTCTACGTTCTCATTCGCTCCATCTTCTCCATTATCACAAATGGACACGAGAATGAGATTATTTACACACACGGTTCACACATCCAAACGACCTGATAAACAGGAATGACATCATATCCAGGTTATGATGATCATCTGGTCATGTGACTAAATCTCGGATACTGTATGCACTTTAATTGGTCACGCCCACGTTCAACATCCGGTCTATTGTCACAGATTAGGACCACAGTGATAATCATACGATATGACTGGTGTAATACACTCAGCTACGCGTCATGGATCACAGAAATCCGGAATACACTTCGGATTTCTGTGGAACGTTCTGCAGGAAGTCTGGTGTTCATTACCCGTAGAACATTTCTCCTGTTTTTTCACTGGTGTCTCAGGAAGTGACATCACTCAAGTCTTTTGGACAACAGGACACCAAAGACAGGCAAGTGGCTCCATCTTTAACTTCATTTTGATCATTTATCTTGTGATATTTTGTATTGTATCTTGTGATACGTTGAATATGTGCTAATTCTGAATCTCATGCAGACCATGTGATCTTTCTCTGGTATTCACTACTGTATGTATGAAAGCGGCCAATTTGTTACAACTCACAACCCTGTCACACTCAGCCGCGTCAGACTCAGCCCCGTCACACTCAACCGCATAACAATCAACCCCTTCACACTCAGCCCTGTCACACTCAACCCCTTCACACTCAACCGCATAACAATCAACCCCTTCACACTCAGCCCTGTCACACTCAGCCCTGTCACACTCAGCCGCGTCACACTCAGCCCCGTCACACTCAGCCCCGTCACACTCAACCCCCTCACACTCAACCCTGTCACACTCAGCCCTGTCACACTCAGCCGCGTCACACTCAGCCCCGTCACACTCAACCGCATAACAATCAACCCATTCACACTCAGCCCTGTCACACTCAGCCCTGTCACACTCAACCCCTTCACACTCAGCCCCGTCACACTCAACCCCCTCACACTCAACCCCGTCACACTCAACCCCCTCACATTCAACCCCCTCACACTCAACCCCGTCACACTCAACCCCGTCACACTCAGCCCCGACACACTCAACCCTCTCACATTCAACCCCTTCACACTCAGCCCTGTCACACTCAACCCCGTCACACTCAGCCCTGTCACACTCAACCCCTTCACACTCAGCCCTGTCACACTCAACCCCCTCACACTCAACCCCGTCACACTCAACCCCGACACACTCAACCCTCTCACATTCAACCCCTTCACACTCAACCCCCTCACACTCAACCCCGTCACACTCAACCCCCTCAGATTCAACCCCGACACACTCAACCCTCTCACATTCAACCCCTTCACACTCAGCCCTGTCACACTCAGCCCTGTCACACTCAACCCCGTCACACTCAGCCCCGTCACACTCAACCCCGTCACACTCAGCCCTGTCACACTCAACCCCGTCACACTCAACCCCCTCACACTCAACCCCGTCACACTCAACCCCAATCACCCTCAACCCCGTCACACGCAGCCACGTCACACTCAACCCAGTCACACTCAACCCCGTCACACTCAACCCTGTCACACTTAACTCCGTCACACTCAGCCCCATTATGTGTTTGATTGTAATTGGGTTGTGAGTTTGTGACTTGGTTGAGATTTTAGTAGAAAATGTGAAAATGTCAAAGCCCAATCTGAACCGTTCTCTGGTATGACACACATTCCGACTGAGGTGTGTATACACGGAGGTGTTTTATTCCCATTGAGCTACTAGTCGGATTATTAATGGATCATCAGTCTGTATGTAAACACAGTGTGTGTACACAGTGCTGGATTAGTCCAGTGTGTGGAACGTGGCCCGTTGTTGACCCTGATGTCGTCTGGAGATCAGTGTAATGTAGTGGACTGCTAGGTGTAGTGAGAAAAACAGATTTCGATACATATAAAGTATTTTCAGGTTCCACGTTTATAAACTCACCCCATTCGTATTCCTGCCCCGCCTCTGGTCTTGTGGAAATAAATAACCTGCAGCTTGGGTTAAATCTATATAAACCCTGATATAGAAATGCTGGAGTGAATACATTGTGTTACTGTGCTCTTTATACACTGTCCCAGATTTAACAGCGCTCCTGCTGACTCTTCGGTTCTGATCAAGCGGAACCCTCAATTTCACCTCCCGAGCTTCGGCGCTCCGGTCCACACAATACACGCCAATTTGGAACGAATCTGATTCAGTACACAGCGCTATTTGGTTCTCGTCTCTTCAACCACCAACCCCTCAAAAAATAAAAAAAAAAACAGACTTGTCTTTTGTTCCTGAATGTGCAATCAGAGCGACGGCGCACGAGGACAAAACAATCGGCGCTCGGCTCGCCGGCGGGTCTTAGACGTGCTCTCTGGAGCATGAGGTCGGAAGAGGAGCTCCAGGCCGTGTTACTTAGAGAACGTACGCTTGGGAGATAACAGGCTGACCTCAATGAGGACTAGGACTAGTTCACTTTCTCAGCAGAAAACCGACAGCAAATAAAACGTTATTCATGTGAATCGGAGGAGACGTCCCACATTAAAACTACATGTGCATTGAGATAAAACAGGTCACACTGGAGTTTGTTTTTTTTTTTTTTTTTTTACAGGACAAACCACATGACGTCATTTCTTTCTTTCGTCCTTTTTCACAAGTACGGAATAACGAGCCCCCCCCCCCCCCAACACCCAACTCTATTGAATGTGATTAACTCAAGGACAGATCATTACAAATCAAATGCTTTGCATGTCTGTGATTTTATTTCATTTTTTTTTTTAAGCAAAAAAAAAAAACAGCTACTAGCTGCATAAAGCCTTAATCGCACGCCGACATGGAGGAAACATGAATGCTAAAATCTGTGCCAAATTCCTGCCCGTGTCCTCTTTTCCTTTACAATTGGAGCATCGGATTTCTTCTATCCTTATGGAATTACATTTGTGTCAAAAATAGCGAAAAGACCTCAAAATAATAAAAAAAGGGGGCAGATGGAGTCGGTTTGCATTATAAGATATAAGAAACTGTAACATTATCACAGACATGAGCCTATAATTGGCTACGTGGGATTTGAACCATCTTTGATACTGAAATATAGAAACGACTAAATAAACAATAGTCAAATCTTACAGTGAGAAAATCTCCTACAGTGTAAACCTGGACGATTTAACATTCATTTACTGAATCAAACTGTAACCGGTTCGAACCGGTTCTCTGCTTTTTAGCATAATTAACTCTCCTAAGAAGCCATTTCACCTAATGTGAGACCCAATGGTTTTATTTTTATTCTTCTCCAAAGCCCTGATTAAATAAATAGATACTGAGAAGAGCTCATCAGATACCTGATTATTATAATGAATCAAACCTGAATACTAAATACTAAACATTCCGGGAACAATCCGATCTGTCATCCAGAACCTCAAAGAAGGGTAAAAATCACACCCACTAACGGTGCAGTAAACAGTGGTAACTTCATAACCTGTTTAGCTGCCCTCCTATTGGACCCCTGGGACACCTCCAGATGTCTCTGACAGGTAAACACTATGTGTGACGAGTTCCACCAGTTCATGTCCTGTATTCATTCTGGACAATGTACCACCACAGACGTCTACTAGAGACACCAAATTATGGTTAGAGGACCTTACTGGTTGGATACTGATGATGCAAATCACACTAAACCGCCAGATTTTACAAGGAAACGGACGAACTACAGGTCAGAAACATGAAGCAGCAGCTCAGACAGCACCAACGCATCAGTAAACAGAAGAGAAAGCTCCTGACCTGCTGCGTCTCCCTGGGCGTGGTCTGCTTGACCCTGCGGCTGGACGCCGTGGTGGTGCTGCTGGTGGTGGTGGTGGTCTCCATGATAGAGGTGGAGGCGTTGGACTGGGGCGTGATAGAGGACGAAGATGAGGAGGACGAGGAGGATGAGGATGAGGAAGGCGCTTCGCCCACCAGCCTCACGCTTCCCTCGACGCGCACGTTCGGGTTTCCCTCCACGGCCATGTTGAAGACCTTCAGCCCGTTGTAGTAGAGACCCGACATCTGGCCTTGGAAGGAGTGACTCCGGTCTCGCTCCCAACCTCCGATCTGGATGGTGGTCTGGCTGTTAAAAATGGTCAGCTGTCGACCTGAGGGAGGGAAATAAGACAATACGGCTCCAATGGACGGCACTGCTGGGGCGCAGAACGCGCAGTGCTACATACAACTATACAAATCAAATCAAATGGTAGGGAAGAATGTTGTGGAATAATCACGCCTGGGAAAAAAAGACGGATTATTTGGCTGGAGGGTTTAACGAGCAGGATAAATTACCCATCGCCGGGAGAAGGGGCTTGTAATTTATCTGCTTTTATGACCATGAGGGTTGTTGACCGTGAAATGAAATGAAAAAAAAACAAAAAAACAAAAAACAATATATTTACGTAAATATAAATATATGCACATATCACTTAATGGCGAAACTGCAATAAACATAAACTTAAAAAAATATATTATTTTTTTTTACTAAAAGGACGCGGTGTGTTTTTTACTCCTACAGCGTCTTCTGAAATGCTGAGCCTCCAATCGTTTGTCAGAATTAATGAAGGCGTTGTGGAAAGTATTTCGCTCCATATGAACTCTCCATATGTGGTTAAAGGGATTCTTCCTCGGCTAATGTCGTAGCGGCGTCTCAAACAGATGTTTCCGCTTTGTCAGCCAATTAGCGCTCGGAGACAAGATGTTCACGCGTTAAAGCTGAGCGCTGGATCGGAAAGTTATATACTGGGAAATCTTTCAGAACTATAGGCGCCCTTTTAGTAAAAATTATGCCTCACAGCATGTAAATGTACGACAGTAACGTGAAGGGAAAAAAAAACAAAAAACAAAAAAGGGCCAACAGACGATAAATTTTAGTTTGAAAAATACATTTAAAACAGATGAAACAAAAATGAACAACGAATGGAACATCTTCAGTGTGGGAGGTTTATTTTTCTTCCCAAAAATTTATTTAAACAAAATAAATAAATAAATAAATAAATAAATGAGTAATAATAATAATAATAATAATAAAAACACCAACAACAACACAAGCATGCACTTAAAAAACGTTTCTCCCTGTTTTTACTTTATCTTCTACTTTACGTCTTAATGTTTGTTAAAGGGACTTCAGATGCCAAATTCATTTTAATCTATTTAGCACATCAGTTTAAAATCATAATCACAAACATGTCCACATAACATAATATAACATAAAGTAAAATAATAACAGCCAAGTACAAAAAAACCCAACAAAAATCTGTTATTTTATTTTTTTTTTTGCATTTAAGCGTTTAAAATGTACCATATTTGAATGACTGTAATATAATTTACTGATACTTTTATAAATAAAACTAATTAGATTTACATTACAGTCCCTTTAACCTGTAATTAACATAAAACATATATATATATATATATATATAAAATATATCAAATATATAAATAAATGTATATAGAAACCCTCAACAAATCACTTCAATACATTATATTAACTTAAAACTGCATTTATCTGCTTTTAAACTTTGTTTATTCGTGTCTGTTTAAACATTTAATTTATTTGTTTATTTGCTGAACAAATGTTACTTTAAAATGACTGGTTAAGTTTTAATCATGGGGTTTTTACCTTTGTCGAGTAGCCATTCGTCAACTACTCGACCGAGTCGATATGGGATTCGCTGCCTAGCGATCGCCAGTCGTTCGTTATCAATGTTGCCTTTAAAGTTTAAAGAGACATTTCATTGGTTACAATCTGAAAGGTCAAGGGTTAAATGGTAGAAGGCTGAACTTTACAACTGCACAGTTTTAATTTTTTTTTTTTTTTTAAAGAAAAATTTAGGATAGGATTAAAAAACATCAAACTTTAACTGGTATCATTTTTAATTTATCTTAGTGCTACATTACCTTAACATTAATTTACATAATTTGTTAAAAATAAAAAAAATAAAAAATTACCGAGATTAAGAAGCTAAACTAAAACAACACACCAAATTTGACCAATTTACACAAAAATACTTATTTGACCCTTTTTTAAATTCTAGTTACACAACAGTTACTGCAACATTTTATCAATGCCTTCCTTCGATGTTTACGCCTAATTATCAGCTTTCAAGAAGGCATTCAAATATCTGAAAAGAGACTCACACTTTCACTTCCAATTACTTTAAAAGAAAAACTATTTATCATGCTAATTATGCTAGCCATGAACACAGTGGTTACAGCATCCGCCAGGTAAAGAGACAGAGCATGAAATAAGTACAAGCAGCAGAGAAGTAAACAAGTGGATCAAGGTTTTGACAAGAGCTTTTCTTTGCCATGAAATAAAGAACGTCGAATTTGCTGCTCGTCAGAAATGACAGAAGTAGGCAGAAAAAAGTGAGAAGGTAAAAAAAAAAAAAAAAAAAGTAAAGGTGGAAAATGTGTCAGATCTCAGCGTGCTGTATTGGAAAGAATGCGTGAGGAAACTAACGAGTGTTAATGATTGATGTTGGGTTTTTTAAAGCTTTTCTGGTGTTCGGATAGAACTGATGACGAGCCGTAAGAGAAAGAGAAGAGGTTGAAGGTGTAGACGCCTAGGGAATGTTTTTTTCACAGCAAAGTCAGTGGTGTGCAGGAAACTAAAACAAACAAATAAAAACAGCTCCTTATTTTTTTTGTTTTGAAGATGGTGAAAGTGAAAGTAAAGTATTTGCCTACTGTGCTTGCACACAGAGAAACGTGACCTCTGTATTTAACCTGTCCGTGCAGTAAAACACACAAACACCAGTGAACACTAGGGGGCAGTGAACACATTTGACCGGAGCGAGAGGGGGGTACACACCACATCGCCTGGGGGATCAGCTGGGGGAGTTTGACGCCTTGCTCAAGGGCACCTCAATCGTGTCCTCGAACCTGTGACCTTCCTGTCATGAGACCTGTTCCCTAACCACTAGGCCATGGCTGCCCCAGGGTGACCCAGGGTTGGCTTTGGAGACAATTACAATAGGAGCGCGTCACAAATCTAACCCTGGCTATCTTCCAGACATCACCATGACCCCTTCACACCCAGCTCCTGATCCCTTTAACACCCACCCAGGAAAACAAAACTTCAGTGAATCGTATCAAAATCTGAGCAAACCTGAGACTCTCTCAGATGGCAAACCTAACATTACTTACATCATAGTCTGGCTTTCATAGGCTGAAGTATGAATCCCTGGTTTCACATGTCTCAGACTCAGCCTTCTTGTCTTATCCTAGTGGAGTGGTGGCTTCTGGGTAGGAACTGGCAGATGTTTATGAAACTGCAGTACACCAGTCTAATACTCCCTAGCTTCCCTATATCTTGTAGGGAATATTAAACAGTCCTCATACTGAGGTTTGCATTGGATTCTGATGTTACCCGAGGCAGTATTGCACAACAGTATTGAAAACCATTTCCACCAGCCCTCACGTTCGCTTGAGTCTTAATATGGCCAATGGTGATGCCACAGGTTTGAGGTTTTTCCTGGAATTCCTGAAATATCCACGGTACTCCTTAAAAAATGGTCATATGTGGAAATCCACCTCCAGCTGACCATGTGACCAGCTCCAGCTATTAAACCGTGTTGAAAATCGTGATACGTCGCCATTCTCACGGCTCAAGCAGCTCAAGATGCGACCAATGAGATTCATAGGCGGCGTCGCTTCGTATTTGTTATAAAGTCATCTGGCATTTCTGTGTATAGTGGGAAAAAAACCCCCAGTGTTTTCAGTGTTCCAGGTCGAATTCAGAAACACTGACATAGCAGGCTTTTAGCTCAGCATGCAGGAGGATCTTAGGAAGGATCAAATCCTGCATTATTCAAGACGTGATTAAAAAAAGCGAAAAAGACGCCGTGCGTTCTTTCTGATACCGAGCGCACGCTTTGACACGGTGAAGCCTTAACGTGTAAACTAGGCCAACGAGTCGCAAACAGAGCGGTTGCGACTCTGAGGAACTGCAGAGGCACGACAGAACAGATCGGGTTTGAAGAACGGCTCGGTCTAGGTGGCTTTCATGTCGCAGTGAAACACTCTTTCATTTATTCGAAAAGCGAAAGAAAAAAGAACTTCTTTGACTACCTAGCAAGCATTTCCTCTCCTAGCCTTCTGAAGGTAATAGGAAAAACATTCCGAGCGCACTTAAAGAAACATGTTCACTATAGCATAGCAGGTGGGAATTGAAAAAGCAATGGAAGAAGGTGTCGGTGCCGAGCGTAATAAATACTTGTCACTTCAGATCTGGGTAAGTGTGATAGGCCCAAGGCCTGCTTCAATCCCATCAGCCACCTGCTGACACACGAAACACCTCGCCGGGGAGAGGTCGCGTGCGAGGTGGGAGGTTAGACAACACTACGGATTGCCGTAGCTGGAGGAAACGGGAAGGAGACGGAGTGTAGAGGCAAATGAATTCAGAGTTATTGCTCTCTAATTATGCATGCTGTGTAAGAGAGAGCAGAAGCCCTCAGGCTTTAAGCTCAGTCAACATGCTGCCCCATTGCGCCCACCATGTCACTGGGTATAATAACGATGCCGTGAACGCGACGCTAATACACAACGTTTGTGCTGAGACGCCCGATGTGACAAGTTTACCGCGGTGTACTTAAAGCTTTCACTGTGTAAAATGTGCATCATGTCGTAAGACGTTAAAAAAGAACCACAATGATCTGGATTTGGGTTCTGTTAAGGTTTTAAAGACTTTGTAGTTTGAAATCCAATTTTTTCCTGGAATTTGCAAATAATACTTCATATAATACAAGTGCCCTCATATGGCGCTGTTGCTAATTTGCTGCTAGCACAAAATGTTTAGGCTTTAGAATCAGGTCCAAAGAGTCCGGAGTTTCCAGTCTGGAGCTGTACAGATCCAAGTCAAGTACTGAGTCGTGAACCGTAAAGTCCGAGTCAAACTTTTGAGTCGTGAGCTGTAAATCTGAGGCAGGTTTCGAATGTTAAACTGTAAGATCGAAGTCAATTCTGAGTCTTAAGCTATAAGATCAGAATCGAGTTCTGAGACTTGAGTTGTAAGTTCCAAGTCACGTTCTGAGACTTAAACTGTAAGATTAGAGTCAAGCTGAAGTGACCATAGCCCCATGCTATAGTATTTGAGTCTGGTCCACAATCCCAAGCTATAGAGATGGAGTTCAGTCTAGAGATTTTAATACAAAAGTCAAGTTCATGTCAGAGTTTAGAATCCTGAGCTGTAGAGTACGAGTCAAGTCTAGAGTCCCAGTTTATAGAGTCTGATTTTCCAAGTCCAAGTCACATTATTGAAACTGTACAGTCAGATTCAAGCCTACAGTCAACAGCTAAAGTCTGGCTAAAGCCCAGAGTCTCTAGCAAGATAATCTGAATTGTGTCCAAAGTCCCAAACCACAGAGTCCAAATCAATTTTCATGAGTCAATTCCTAGACTGAGTTAAGATTTGGACCCGAGCCATTGGTCGTCCCAATTGGTGCACTTGTATAGTCTATTGGAAAAAGAAGTCATGCCATGTACACACCCGTTAGTAATGTTAGTCTGCACTGAAGAAGACAGAACAGCAGTAGTTAGACAGAGGACTGCCAGGCTTCGGGTGCCTTTTATAACCAGGCCTGAGGTTAAATCTTAAACCTTAGAGCTGAGACCAAAGCCGCAGAACCTGAGTCAAGCCTAAAGTCCTGAGATCCAAAACAAAGGTCAAGTCAAAGTTCAGGTCAACAACGTGGTCATTATCTAAGCCACTTATCCTACCACCGGGTAGTGGAGAGTGCTAGAGTGTATCTGAGCTCTCACTGGGCAAAAGGCAGGGAAACACCCTGGACAGGTTGCCAGTCCATTACAGAACAGGCAGACACTCAGACCTAGGGGCAATTTAGTATCTCTGATACACCTGACTGCCTGTTTTGGGACTGTTGGAGGAAACCCACATTGAGAACATGCCAACTTGATGCAGAAAGCATCCTGGACATCCAGCTTGGGAATCGAACCCGAGGCCGTCCTGCTGTGAAGCGACAATGTTACACATGTGACGCAGAGTATAGAATTGGAGTAATTTGGGTTGTGCCAGTCTAAGAAACAAAACGCTAACAGTCGACTTGGTTGGGTCACGCTACTTGACAGATCAGAAAGAAAGGTCATCCGAGCCACCTAGAAATTAAGACCAGGTATGGTGGAAATTGGTGGTGGGGGGGGGGGTAGGAGGCAGAATAGCAGTCTCTAAGGCTAAAGAGGCGCTTGTGAGCACCAACTTTTCATTCCTTTCTGCCCTGTTTACTTTGTCACATTTTACTTGTTACTTTAAGTTTCGATTTTATGCCAGCTCGGGCCTGATTGTATGTAGACGCCTCCTGAGGTGTCTCCTTTACAAACGAGTAATGGCGGAATTTAAGAAATTGTATAAGGTTTTTTTTTTTTTATAAAGACTTTTTGTTAAAAGCACCAGCACACACAGAAATACAACAGAGTTTTGTTGTAAATACATGGAGGTGCACCGCCAGAGCTCTCAGCTGTCAATACAAAGCTGAGATTTTCTTCGGCTTCGTACAAAAGACATTTCAACCAAAATAAAAAAACAAATAAATAAATAAAAAGGAGACAGAAATGTGCAACTGCAGAATTACACGGCAGGTGATGTGAATTGATCAGATGCCTCTGGTCACCTGGGATGTAGAATTATGGCATGCATAAAACGATCTACTTCTTCAAAGCTCTATTAGCTAAATGAACAGGGGTAAACAGGGTCATTATCCGGCGGGAATTCGAGCATCCCCCACACCCCCACCCCCTCCCACAGACTCACAAATCAATCGGATGCGATCAAAGCAATTATCTCAGACTAAAGGTACTGAAACAAATGCGAAATATTAAATAGATTGGCAATCTAGATACTTAAAAGACTCAAATTGGTCCCAAAGCTTGCAGCCGTTTAATTTATATTCCAACGTAATAGTGGATCAATGTGTTGGATCATTAAGCACCTGATAAGATATATATATATATATATATATATATATATACACTAAGTAGCTGAAAAACTAGTACACCAATCTAATTCCATAGGTAACGAACACCAGACTTCCTGCAGAAAGCTGCACGATTCTGTAGGTGTCACATGACGTCCCAGACGTGTTTGATAACATCGAGATCTGGTGATCTAGGTGTGAATGACTAAACCCCCAAACTCAGATGAGTGTTCCACTAACTATAAGTGTGTGTTGGTGCATTATCCTGTTAGACGAGGATGAACCCATCAGAATGAATACAGGACATGAACTGGAGGGACTCGTCACACATCACACATAGTGTTCACCTGTCAGAGACGTCTGGAGGTGTCCCAGGGGAACATGTGGAACGTCATTACGGAGCCACGAGCAATCTGGTTTTCTGCCACTTCGGTGTACACGTGCACAAGGACACGTTAGTCATCGAATCAACACAAGCGAGATCTTGTCAACTTTTTCTTTTTTTGTCAAAAAAAAAAAATGTCCAATATAAATTGGTCTTTAAATACTTGTCCATATTTAATACCATGTTACAGTTGGATTCTCAGTTCTGATTGGTTGAAACGTGTGTATTAAACGTCTACAGCCAGTTAACAGCCTTATTCTAATACATTACTAAAGTAACAGCTTATTTATAAGAACTTCTACTGCACTGTTCACCAAATATTAATATGGTGACAGTTACTATAAGATTTTTATTTCCTTCAACTTACTTTTTTATTTCAGTATTCAGTTATCCGTACCATGACAAGCTTCATTTTTATTTATTTATTTTTTTCATATCATGAACTCACTTATTAAGGGTCAGAAAAGAAAGACTTTGACTTGTCTAGCGTGATCAACAGTGTTGCATGTAACTGTAAAGGAATAAAAAGTGTATCTTTTAGTTATTTATTTATTTAGTAAATAGCATTTCGTGATCCGTTGTGGTATAAGTGAAATAAAACACAATAATCATACAGTTCATTTGCCTTTTTAGCAACAGTAACAGTATGTACGAACGGACATGAAGACCGTGACCTCTGTATTTAACCCATCCATGCAGTGAAACACACACACTAATGAACACCAGGGGGCAGTAAACACACTCGCCCGGAGTGGCGCAAACCCAAAACCACCGTACCTGGGGGAGCAGTTGGGGGAGTTCGGTGCCTTGCTCAAGGGCACCTCAGTCATGTCTTGCCCTGTGCGGGGATCGAACCCGGAGCCTTCCAGTCATGTGACCACTAGGCCATGGCTGCCTACAGTAACAGGCAGTAAGAGCCTGAGTTTTGGTGTACGGTATGAATCGGTGTCTTGTTGCATGGTACGCTAACATTTTAATTTCTGACATTTTGATCCAAGTTAAATAAAGTAAAAAAACTAGCGCCACATGATTGCTTTATTCCCTATTCAAATCATGGTGGTGGTGGGGGTTTGGGGGGGTGCACAAACTTTCACACAAGGCACGGCATCTTATTATGGGCTTTTAGTGTGGAATCCGGTGAGGAAAGATGGTAAGAAGGATACCCAGTGAAAACGGTTGGCCGGCGTTCTCATTAGTTTGGTTTCAATTTGCATGGATGAATAGTCCCAATCATTCCCTTCACCGAGGGCCCCGTCTCAATTTAAAACTCAACACCGGGGTCAAAAAGAGGACGGACGTCTTCAGCCTCCGGAGTCTCTCAAGAGCCTTTAATAAACTCTGTCTGGAACAGGATTCCACACCATTTTCTGAAAGCAGTTTAACAAATCTCGCAGTTTTTTTCCCTTTGGCGCCTCTAAATACGGCTGCTTGTGTTAACACATGGTACTTTAGTTGTGCCCGCACCCCCCCCCCCCAAAAAAAAAAAAAAAAAAACACATTCAATAAAAATCAGGTAAAAAGGCAAGCGAAAAGGTTTAAAAGCATTTTCTCACCATATGGTTACAGATCCGATAAAGTGGCATTTCAATTATAGCATTACGTGTGGAGAAACACGGAGTGTACTGAAGTGCTGCCGTTTAATTACAGGCCTGTGTAACACTAACAGCCCAAACAAAAGCGAGTAAGCGTCTACGAAGTGTTCCTGAGGGTTTCTCAGTGTGTCGCTGATGAAGAGAGATGAATTAGACCGGACCAATTCATGTTACATGGCTATGTGATTAGCTAAAGAAAGAGTTAAAAACATGACTGAAGGATGATGATTAATGCTGAGACGATGAATTGTTTGAATCTGTGACAGTTCGATAATGGATGATAATCATATTATTGATATTTTTGATGCTAATCCAAACACCAGAAAAAAGGATTGTCTTCATTGAGAATTCAGGTATGTTGAGATGGAAGGATCGATCGGCTCTGTATCCATATCAGCTGATTTACAATGTCATAAAGCTTTAGATGATATTTCTCTAGCTGATCCTGAGAGTTGATCAATAGCACGGAACGAATAAGCGACTGGTCCCCAGTTATGTTTCCTCAAGGGCCACATCTGAGAGACATTGCAATGGCAAGGGCCAGTGTGTCATTCTCATACTGTTTTATACAGTTTTATATAGCACCAAAATGGGTTCTTCTATGGACTCTATACACAAAAGTCTTCCGGGAATGTTTAGCCATCAGTATAAGATTATAATAATTATTAATACTCAATCTTTACTAATAATTATATATTATAATATTTAATATATTACAAGAACTGTAGTATCTGAGCTTCCCGTCCTTTAGACTCTACATGGAGGTCTGCAGGTTCCCCAGTTTACATGAAGCTCTACAGTTTTTTCCAACCCTTGGGACCGTCTGGTTAGGATGGTGAACGTCTATTGAAAAATACATTGTATGGTATAGAAGTCTATGAGGGGCCTTTCTGGTCATTCAACTAAAAGCCTTATATGGTCATGTTTACGACTATATGGTTAATTTATGTAAAGGGAGACCTTTCGAATGGAAGTCATTCCTATCCATAGTTTTGTGCGCCAATTACAAAATCTCATTTATGGGTTACAGATTTTAGTTTTTGGTGCGCAAAACTTTAGATCCGGTTACGGATTTAGCTTTTTGGTACGCAGGTTTTTCTTTTTTGCTGTGCAGGTTGCTTTTTGGACCTATTTTTACTCTTGGGTGGGATCTAGACAGCTATTGGCTGTTGAAGTTAAGACACACCCACCCAGGCCATTTTACACACCCCGGCTTCATCAGCAAGAGCGCAGCAAACTTATTTAGTTAACGTTAACTAAACTTTAATGTGGTGAGTTAACACTAAAAACATAATCGTTAAAAATAGCTAAGCTGAGAAAACAAACACACAGCTTACCTGTGTTTGCTGGTCAGTTATTTTCCCCTCAAGATAAGTTTGGCACGCTCTAGCTGATGAAGCGTGGGAGTGTAGATCGGTGTATAGCTTATTTCAGGGTTCTCCAAAAGGAGGTCCACAGGAGTTAAACCTTTGGTCCGCCACCAACAGATAACACTACTGGTGTCAAAAAGAAAAATGCTAACCATAGTTCTGCAGAACATTCAGCAGAATAGTCCGAGCTTACTGTGTGGACTCAGAGTATGTAAGTCGTGACCAGGGCTAAAAAAACGAAAAGTTCAGACAATTCAGTTCTGGGTGGGTCCAGTGGGTCTGTGTATCTTTTGGAATATTGAATATAAATATAAACTGGTGGACATGTCCACCAAACTGGCTGTCGGTCATCACAGTTGACCTCACTTCTGTCAGTCACCATTATCTTAATAATATGTCTGTAGCCACACCCTGTAGCTGAGGGGAGGGGGTGGGGGCGGAGTGAGCAGTGACTCATTATAATTTATACAGGGGCGTAGATTTGGTCTTGACATTGGTGGGGACCAACCAATGGTTACCACTGTACCACACACACCACCACAACCATCACTTTGCTACGTGATACAATCTGTGCTATCTCAGTCACATGATATAATTTCTCTATGGAAATATACGCTCAGTGTCTAACTACGGTGTGGAGCAGGTGCCAAAAATCCATCGTATTAAATGCGAGATGTGCGTCGGTCCGGACTCAAATGATCAGACGACCGCTGAATTCGGCGGAAAACAGCAGGTCACGTGACAGCAGGAGAAGCCAATCACATCGGACATCTATGTTATGGGGAGGTGGGGCTCAAGTAGAGAATGTGATTTAACCCCTTCTGCAACTTAAAGGTTAATTAGATGTGTCATTTTTTTTGGAGGGGTTCAAATTTTTGTGGGGACAGCTCAGTAATCGATGGATATTGGTGTGGACAAGTTGTACGCCCTTGCATTTATGATTTAAAGCTGAGCGTTTGGAAAGAGCTGTTTTAAACTGAGTTAAAAGACACCTGTAGCATTTGATCCATGTGATATTCTGACCAAAGGATGTCACAGACGTTTCATTAAGACCCCCAGAGAACTGGACTAACCTGACGGGAATCGGTTTAAGAAACGGAGCGCGAGTCTCAGCTAACAATACTACCCCTGACGTTGTCATGTGATCACCATGCACAGCGTCATGGTTAGTAAACGCGCTCGCCATGATCCCTGGATGAGACATGTCCGTCTCCTGTCTCTCTGCCATGTTCGCTGACCTTTTCAGCCATGCACGTCATTTTCATCACATTTCATAGCGGAGGCTCGACGGCTGCTCTCGCCTGCGGTACGGTGAGGAATTAAAGGCTTCAGACAGCCAGGTAAAATTCGGAGGAACCGACCTCTGGGTTAACAGACCGGTCCGAGTGTAGACATCAAAACCGCCACAGCTCCACATCTTCCCTCTCTAAGCGGCACTTAGCCAATACACAGAACGGCCAAATAAGAACAGAGCACCTCATTTTTTCCCGTATATATTTCTCACTGATTAAATCTTATGGCGCATAATAGCCTCTTTCCTGGTTGTAAAAAATTTGATTTTCTTCCCTGAGTGTCTGCAGGCTGCTGATGGTAAAAAGTGTTTATTTATTTATTTTTCTCACTTGAAGAAGGAACGCTCTTATGTTATTAAGCGTACGATACGTCATAAAGCCCTGATTCGATGTTTTGGACCTCATTTCCTTCAGCTCATTGAATCTAAAATGCTATTTATTTCATTAGCATTCATTAGGCATCTGCGTGATGCCAGACGAGGACAAACAAGTGCAAAAGTTTGCGTCGCCTCGGGACAAGATGAGGGAAATGCAGTCATTTATAGCAGCGAGCGCCTGGCTTTTATTTTTTACAAGTAAGCAAAATGCAAAGATAGAAACGGTGTAAAGAAATAAAAATAAACGGCTGTGTGTTTTCCGAAGGCTGCTATAAATATAAGAAGCTGTGAGGCTTTTAACTCCAATACAAGGCATAAAAATAAAAAAATAAATAAATACATACGTACATAAAATGAAATGTATATTATACGCTGATGTGCCAGAAAAACTGGATACAAATTGACCTATGCAAAACACAAAGCGATGCCACCTATTCATATACAGTTCATATATAAAACAATTCACATGTTTGTTTAGCTGGCCTCACATGTGACCCCTGGGACACCTCCAGACGTCTCTGACAGGTCAACACTATATGTGACGAGTTCCACCAGTTCATGTCCTGTATTCATTCTGATGGGTTTGTCCTCTTCTAACAGGACAATGCACCAACACAGATGTCTACTAGAGACACCAGATTATGATCAGAGGAACACCCGTTAAGTCACCAACCCTTTTAACTCCGCCCACTCTGTGTGCAATACATCTGTGATCCGAATTTTCATTTTGGCTTTAGATATCACGTCACCAAGTTCGACTGGTTGTAAAAATAAGCACACTATTTCTGTAGAGGACACATAAAGACACCTGCACAACACAGAGAGGTTTCAGAAGCCTGCAGCCTCTCATGGTGAAGGTTAAAGGTCATTAGAGACTACAGGTCACGTGATGTTTTGTCATATGATATAAAGTGACGTGGCGTGAAAAAGTCAATGATATCACTTTTTCAGTTTTTGATCATTAGAAATGAGCTGTGTCCTAATTCAGAGGTTGTTTCCTTTGAGGGACGCGGTCCAGAAAGAAGGTGATGAACCATGAAGTATGGAGGCTGGTGAAGGTGAAGGATCTCCAGCTTTCGGAATTTTTATTGCTATGGAAAAGGAGGATGCATTGCATACTTTTCTTTGGACCTGGAGATTTGAACCTGTTCAGCCTTGATTTGGACTTTGAACCATTTAAATCTAGCTCTTGATCTCGAACCTCATTGGACTTGGTCTTTACATCTCTGGAATACATCCACATTAGAGTCCGATTGATTTTTCCTTGTTTTTCTATTATATTTCCAATAATTATATTGCTTTGTGTTTGTATTTTATCTTTATAATGGACAGAAATGTAATTCTCTGATGAGACTTTCCGTCTCTTTAAATAAAACCAACACACTCTGCGTCAGTTTTACTGCCAGACTCGCGCTTGGAAGAAAATCTTAGACAATTCCTACAGGGTTCCTTAAGGGTTCTTGGGTTCTTCCATCATTTCCTCGGATGTGAAAACAATGTGATGTGATCTACAAAGAACCCGTTTAGGAGCCCCAGAGAGCAGCGTTCGAATCTGGTGCAGCAATTTGAAATCTCTGTCACTTTTGTCAAAACCTTTCTGCATGTTAAAACACTACAGAACCAAGAAACCGAAGCATCACTGTTTCAAAGTGAGGGCCGGATCCGGACTCGGGCTGCCGTCGGTAATTTAACAACATCTCACTAAGACTCAGCTGTACAGCCCGCTGTATGTTTGTGTGTGTGTGTGTGTGTGTGTGTGTGTGTGTGTGTGTGTGTCAGAAACAACAGCCATAGTTGATTAAGAGCATATTCAAAAACACAATTATAGCTATCAAAACGTCAACCTGCTATTTTTTCTTCCATTACATCCCGGAAAGCTGCCACTGCCAGTTTTCCAATCTGTCTGAGATCTTCATCAGGTGTGGAAACACTGAACCTCCTCTAAACAGATGTGTGAATATGGAGATTTCATCTCATGCAAAAAGAGAAACTGTCAGTGTTTTAAGAAAACCTCATATCTCCACAGCTAACCATCTAAAATAATAAATAATTAAATAAACAGATCTCTATATTGTGATAACCTTGTGACATTTTTAGCGTTTTAAAAAACTAGTAATATTCATACAGTGTAACTTTAAAGAACTTTCTAACTTTTTAAAGTACTTTTTGTACTTATATTAAATATATATGTACATTTCAAATATAAAATTAAAAACGTATATATATACTTTTTTAATATACAATTTTTTAAATATATATAACGTTTTAAAATATTTATTTTAAATTTATTTTATTTAAATCTACTTTTACAGATTTTTTTAAAATATTACTATAACATACTTAAATCTTTAGAAAGATTCTTTTACAGATTTTTTTTAAATATTACTATAACATACTTAAATCTTTAGAAATAAAAAAAAATATTTGTTTTTATTTTTCAAATATTTTAACATATTCCTAACTTTAAACATAAAAAAAAATTTAACAATTAAAGAACCTATTTTTCTATTTTTAATATTTTGAACAATATTTTTATAGCTATAAGATATTTAAAATCATTACTATATTTCACAGACATTTTTATACATTTTAAAAATATTTTTAAACACTTTGTATTTCATAAAAATATTTTTGATATATTTAAAATTTACTTAAAACCATTGAAATAAAATGTGTAAGTACTAGCATAGCAAATAAATGACCTAATTAGCTACTCCACCGTGTTCTTGTACAGCCAGATTGTCTTCGGTCATTTTAATAGTTTAAAAGTCTTTTTATTTTCTTGTAATCATTTTACAAACTCAGGTTATCTTTCTTTTTTATATGTGAGTCAGTGATGGACAGATTTTACACCCAGTAAAAATATTCTGAATTCTGGATCATTTTACACTGGTTTTATTGGTCGACTTGTTGTAAAAGTTTCCTGTAATGTTTCAAACTGAAACTAGCAGGTCACAGCTAAAGAGGTAAAATAGTAAATAATAATTATAATAATAAAAAAAAACAGATTTCTACATAACATTGTGACGTTTTTAGTGGTTTTATAAAGTAAGAATATTCAGTAGGTTATACAGTGGATATGACGTAGCGGAAAAATGACACTCGACTAGCGGACTAAAACTTTTAGTAATATTCATACAGTGTAGCTTAACAAATACTTCAATTTTTTTTTTTATATTTGACATAATATTCTGAACTTTGGTATCATTTTGCACTGGTTTTATTGGTCAACTTGTTGTAAAAGTTTCCTGTAATGTTTTAAAGTTAAGCTAGCAGGTCTTGAACTTTATGACAGCAGTACAGATACATGTATTATATTACAATAACGTCACGGCGCTTCTACAGATCTTAGTTTCGTCCACGTCATCGTCTGAATGGTATTAATAACAGGACGGGTTCTAAATCTGTTGATTATTTTCCTGAAGCAGGATGAAAGGACTCGGATGAAAAGAGAGTAATTATACCCCGGACAGAGGATGAGTGATGGCTGAGCGCCGGCCCATGCGCCGCCATGGAAAATACGGCAATTAACTCATCCAGATCTGTCTGCCGTTCTGACTTTTATACGCTGGGATCTTTGGCGTGATATGGAGCAGAACGTACAGTCTGGCCACTTCAGACCCGGATCATTAGAAACGCTCGGCTGAATGTGGCCACGTTTTTGGTCCAGACTACACATGCTGTGAAACACTGAGCTGCTGTTGGCCCAGTGTTTGTCTAAACTCAGCCATATTTGGCCTGGAATCATTTACAATCTGGGACCCGGGACAAATGCGAGGACTAAAATGTGTTGGAGCGACTCCGTGTCTGCTCGTGTGGATTTATATTTACGAGGAGATT
>JAOVVF010000033.1:1300888-1303388 GCA_028565595.1 Duopalatinus emarginatus | reverse complement strand
AGTGTCTACACACTCGTTATTTATGGTGTTTAAGTAATAAGTCCACATGTCAGCTGACTGAGGGCTTTCTCATGTGTATGATGTTAATAAAAAAGATCTGACAGGATGAAGGGGATGAAACAGACGTGAGCCGGGGGACGTGAACGGAGTGCCGAAAGCACGTTAGCGCCGCTAACACTCGCAGCTCTGTTTCTCAGCAGAACGACTCCTGTGTTTCCGTCTCTGCTCTCCACATCCAGCCGGCCTACTGATTCAACAGCTGCCTCACATCACCACGTAAATATTTATGCGATTCTTTCTTCCGAATGTGCCGGCGCTGGACAAGTCGAGTCAGTGGGAGCCGAATAACGAGCAATTACCGCATTAGCATGTGGCGCATGTTTGTCAGGCTCAGCTAATGCCCGTAGCACGTACACGTCCTGACGTTCTGACGACGTTCTCAAGGACTCGAACGCAGCGGGAGGTGGCGGTACAAAGGAAACGGCTCGATGGGGCACGTTTTCCCAAGGACTGTCAGACACGGCGGGAATTTATTCATTCGCTTTACAAATGAGAAAAGAAACAGGAAACGGTTTGGTTTTATATCAGTAGTTACCAAGACCACTCTCTAAAGACACATTATAACCATAAAAACCTTCTCTTCTGGGTTTCCCTTCATCAGCAAAAAGATGCTAGTGTAATTAGATTAGCGGTTATTCATCGCTAACGTCCACATCTATTGCCTGTGTAAAACAAAGCAATTATTTCAGTTTGTTCAGTGAAAGTGAAGATCTGTTGTTTGTATCACAAAGACAGAACATGAACAAGGAACTCCTAAAGGGTCTCTATGGAAAGTGTTCAGAATGTTAGCTTAGCTTAGCTTAACTTCTTCTATGTAAAGAAAAGACAGCGGCAAGTAAGACATCCAACATTTACTGTGTTCTCCAACAGCAGATGGATACATAATTGTACGGGAAAACTGGGAAACTGAAAAAAAATAAATAAAACAGATTCTGAAAGAGTAACAATGTGTTGAAGGGTTCTCCGGGTTTCCTCGAGTGGAACAAATCAAAGAACTAGATTTTCGTGTGTTTTTTTTAAATACATAAATAAATATATAGATAAAAACAACAAATAGATAAATAAATAAACAAATAAAGAAAGAATATTCATGATTTATAATTAATTAAATAAATATTATTATTAGTGTAATGATAAATAGTATTATTTTTATGTTAAAAGTATTATTATTATAAAATGATGTTACGTTTATAATTATTAGAATCATTTTACCATTTATTATTTTAATTAATTTATTTATTTAGTAATGATATAATTATTCTTTATAAATATTATAATTATTACCATTATTTCACTATTTATCATTTTTATTTACTGTAATACCTATTTTATAAAATTGATAGTTATACAAAGTTATAAAATTTAATATAATTAAATAAATTATATTATTAATAATTAATAAGTATTATTGCTTATTATAATAAGCAAGGATAAATACTTTTATAATTATATTAAATAACAGTTATAATGATTATAATTATTTTATTATTTGTTGTTTACATTTATTAATATTTTAATTATTAATTACTAATAATTGTAATAATAATTAGTATTATCATATTTACAATAAATATTAGAATTATATTTAACATATTAATAGAGAAAAGTGAATCTTTCTTTCTTTTCCACATACTGTGTACATACTGAGGCTGAACTCACATTAACAGTAAGGACGAAAGTGCTACTGAAATAAAAATGATGTTGACCGAGCTCACAGGTTGACAGAGCAGTTATCTTGACTGGTTTTTCGAAACCTTCAAATGGAAACGTAGCTACAGGCAGACGGTCTACTCTACACCTACTCCATCTCCCTGTCCTGGTCCTCAGCTCTGAGTGTCAGGTGGGATTTACAGCTCATCAAGGTGAAATGGGGTTTAATGAACTGGTGAAGTTGATCTGAGACTTTCACATCCAGATCCTGACAGTCAGAAGGTGTAGCAGGGAATCATGGTGAAGAGGAAAATAGGAGAGAGGAGGATGACGAGGGTGAGGAGGATGAATTATCTTCTAAACTACCCCTCTTTTCTTCCACCCATTCATTCAACAATCCAACAATCTATATATCAATTCATCTTTTGTCTATAATGCCTCCATGTTTCTATCTACCTGTCTATCTATTCATCCACCTATTATCTGTTTATAATGCATGTATGCCCCGTCCATTTATCCATCCCACTACCCATCCATCTATCCATCCATCCATCCCACTACACACCCATCCATCCATCCATCCATCAATCCATCCCACTACACATCCATCCATCCATTCATTCCACTACACATCCATCCATCCATCCCACTACACATCCATCCATCCATTCATTCCACTACACATCCATCCATCCATTCATTCCACTACACATCCATCCATCCATCCATCCATCAATCCATCCCACTACACATCCATCCATCCATTCATTCCACTACACATCCATCCATC
>JAOVVF010000033.1:1276557-1287546 GCA_028565595.1 Duopalatinus emarginatus | reverse complement strand
GGTCAACTAATATTTTATGGTAAATGTGGGCGGGTCCAAACGAATAATTATGAAACGTGAAGGGGACACGCCCACTTATATATATATATATATATAATTTTATCATTTTCCACACAACTGGTGTGAACCACACGATATTCTCTGGATAATTTACATCACATATTCCGTGTCTTCCCCCAGAATCAAGACACAAACTCTACATCATACAACTGATCAGCATTTTAGATTTGTTTTTTTTTTGTTTTTTTGGCAAAGTGTGTTTTGCTTCAAGTCTCCTGACACACATACAGAATGAAATCTATGCTGGTGGAGAAAAGAGCTGGAGGTTGGAGTGGAATTATTCACGAAACCAGCCTAGGAGCTCGTTTTCAGAGTTTCTCGGGAGGATTGAGAGGTTGCCAAACTTTAAAATTACCAGCATCGATCAAAGGCTATTCAGAAATTCAGCTCACAATTTACTGAACTTTTCTCTCGGAGCTGACCCAAATATTATTCTGCTACAGTGCCATGCTTGAGGAATACCACGTTAATGTTGCTGCTGCACCACCCTTCTATTTTCATATACAGTTCTATTGGACAGAGATTTATTTTGGCTACCATTAGTGACACCATCAAGTGCTCATATTACTACGGCCATACTAAGTTATAAGATCAGGTCTGCCAATTTTCTATAACGTTTATAATCACACTCAATATTGAGGAAGATCTTCGAAAGAACTTCCTGTTTCCTGTTTTTTTTTCTCTCTCTCTCTTGACAAGACTCAGACTGCGTCCGACATCGCATACTCAAGCAGTACATACTGAATTCGAAGCAGTGTGTTCTGTTTTACCGTTTAAAGCAGGACGCAGTATGCGAGTGAGCAGTATGCACAGCCTCGGACACACCGGATCCACCATCTTTACGATGTCATATGATGTCTTCTGTTTGATCTGACCAGACCCCATTCACACCATATTCATAGTGAATCTTGGTCTCTGGTCACTGGTAAATGGGTTATTGGGTTAATGTCCATCTTTGGACCACTTTTAGTGAGTATTAACCACAGTGTACTGGGACACACCCTACAAGACCTGCTGTTGTGGAGACTCTCAGACCCAGTCGTCTAGACGTCACAATTTGGTCCTTGTCAAAGCTGATCAGATCCTTATGCTTGCCCATTTTTCTTGCTTCCAACACGGCAACTTTAAGAACTGACCGTTCACTTGCTGCCTAATATATCTCACCCATTGACAGGTGCCATTGTAACAACATCATCTGGTCTGAGTGACTAGACTTTTTATTGATGTCTAGACCATTAAAGTCAGATCACCTCCAAAACATGTCTTGTGGGGTCCAGAAAAAGGGTCATGGGCACCTGAAGATCACTGATGTGCATAGGTGGGTGAAGCCTAGACCATCTGGTCCAGTTCCACAGAAGATCACCAATGGGATCTGTTATTAAAGCCTTGGTGTCACAGGTACACCAGAACACCTTCAGAGGTCTTGTGGAGTCCGTGCTCAGAGGTGTTAATGTTATGGCTGATCGTTGTAACTATTTCTGAAATATTCTGTTTACAGGTCCATGGTAATGATTAATGATTGATGATAATGAATGTATATGATAGTAATGATAAAAATTAATCAACGCCTTCTGACCAGTATGAATCCAGAACGTGGTTAATAATTTACAATGAATAAATGTTATATGTTTGACTCGCCAGCTGCGGTCCAGCTGCGCACCGTATAAATCATAAAGTTCATTTGAGATTAGACCTGCCGCTCTCCAGGTTCATTTATATGCGCCACAAAGCGGCGTTTGTTGAAGGGTCATTCTGTCAAGGACTCGGCTTAATCTCCACCTGAAACACAGTCCTTGACGGCCCTTTATTGTACAAACATGTTTGAACTGAGGACAATTTGAACGACTCTCCAGTTACGCCGCTGAGTGCTGCTGATCTTCAGAACACGGCCGTGACTGGTGCTGTGTACATAAACACGCAACCGGATGACTTCATGTCGCACAACTGACACAGAAATGAAGGTGTTTTGGTATGAACTTTGGTACGAACCAAGGTTCTGCAAAGACGTTTCTCTGATTTACTGCTTCTCACTTATAGGTTCTGCTATGGTTCTGGTAGAGAAGGTCCCAAATGGAAAGCTGTAGAACTCCTAATGGTTCTAGGTTCCCGGTTTGTCTTTTCAAAGAAACCCGTTTACAGAACCAAAACCAAAACCAGATCAACCAAAGACTCCTTGGGCATAAATTAAGAATAGATTCAACAACCAAGCAAGAAAGTTCACACAAATACAATGAAACTTCTTACTATTTAACATTCTCCAAGGTTCTTCAAGGTTCTTCAAGGTTCTATATGGGTTCTTTACAAAACTAAAACCAGATCAGATCATCCACAGACCTTTCCTCAGGTCAGGAAATTCACATAAACATCATAAATCTTCTGACTATTTACATTTAAAAGTTTCTTCAAGGTTCTTTATGGGTTCTTTGGACAGTTTTGATAAAGAATGGCCCAGGTGGAAAACTGTAATAGTCACTAAAGTAGTAAAAACCTTTTAATGGCTCTGGATTTGTAGATCTTTCACAGAGAACCACGTATCATCCCTTAGAAGCCATTAAAGATCCCACGTGGAACTCTTACTGAAAAGTTCCCAAACAGACTGAAGTACTCGTAATTGTTCTTGATTTCTCCAGTGGGAAAAGGTTCCTAAGGGTTCTTTATGGATGTTGGGCTACTGATCACCTGACAAGTTCTTCAGGTAGGGTTCTTCAGCATCCTACAGAGGTTCTGTTTGGAAATGGTTGAAACTTCCTACACAGGACATGGTACAAAGGTTTAACGACTAACCAGTTATTAGGGTTCTAACTGTAACCATTGAGCATCATTTCGAGAAGATGCAATAATTTTATCTTATAATTAATAAAAAAGCTTTGGAAACTAATAAATGTTTCAGAGTGCGGTTCTCTACATGAGGTCATATCCTCTGGTTTGTTGTTAATCTTATCAAGATCGGAATGTTGACAAGGTCGAACAGCATATGGCGAAAATCTTAGCGCCGCCATCACGTCGGCGCACCAGGGAATACAGAGCGACGAGGGTCTTTGAGATGATCTTGATCACAGAACCACGGCAGACCCACGGTGGCACATGCTCCCGCTGAAATGGCTCTACTAAGGCGACACCTTTTTTCAGATTTCCAGTAGAGAAACGGAAGGTTAATTAAAATTTTTGCAGTGGCAGCGACACATTCTTCTGCCAGCTGAAGACGTGTGGGCAGGAAGTGACAGATGTGATGATGTGTCTGTTGTCTCCGCAGAGCTGATGAAGCACTTTGCTTCGCAATTGAAAGCGGCCCCTGTTTGTTCTCGGTTCTGCGCTCTGGCACGCTGTTTATCACATCCTGCGTGTCTAGAGCACAGACAAACACTCTCGGGTGGGACGTTTCGCGTGGAGAGACAACTCGCCTTGTTTTTCCAGGTGATGATGTCCACATGTTTGTGCAGGAGTCCCTGAGGTTCTAGATGGTTTTGTTTCCACACAGAACCAAAGCAACTAATGGAATAAAAACCACATTGTTTCTTCAAGGTTCTTTATAGATTCTGCATCAGATAACAGTTCAAGATTTGTGGTTCTAAGTTCTAGATTTGTACAATTTTCAAAGACAGCCTCATTACAAAATTATAACCAGATCAGATCATCCACAGACCGTTCCTCAGGTCAGGAAATTCACACAAACATCATGAATCTGCTTAATATTTAACATTTATACATTTCTTCAAGGTTCTTTATAGGTTCTGCATCAGATAACAGTTCAAGATTTATGGTTGAACACAGTTCAGGGCCAAGAAGACTTAAAATATTAAAGATGAATATTGAGTATGTACGTGTATAACACAAATATATACACTGAAGTACCAGGAAAACACCAGTCTAATACTTTGGTAGTTCCTCCACATTCTGCAGGCAATGAACTCTATACTTCCTGAAGAACGTTCCACAATTCTGAGATCTGGTGAATGGCAAAACCCCCAAACTCAGACGAGTGTGGCAGGGCATAAATTGGTGTAACTTATCAGAAAGGAGGCACACATAGTTCACCTGTCAGAGATGTTTGTAGATGTACCAGGGATCCCTGCTGGCTAAACAAACCCCATATTACTACGAAGCTTCTATAGTTTTCTACCGCTTTATACGATACGACCGTTGTGTGGGCACAACCAATGATGGTGTGCATGTAGGTAGTGTTGATATGTATTTTGCAAAGTCTTGCTGTATCAGTCTGTAAACTGGACAGTTTGTAATCCATTAGAACTAAATGAATTCATTTTATTAAATATTTGACAATGTTTTTAAAAAAAGTCCCAGAAAGCGTGGAGTTACAAATGTTTGCAGTACGGCAGTATAAAATATCACTTAAAATGTTGGATAAAAGGTTCCAGTTATTGTAAATGATATTATAAACACCATGCATTGGATTTTTTATATATACAATAAAATTATTGAGGCTTTTAAATAAATAATTAAAAAAAAAGATTTACATTCACACACACACACATTTACTTTGGCATAATTTGGAGTAACGATCTGCTCAACCTTGTATAACATTATTAGTTACATTTTTTTCAACATTTTTCAGTTATTCTTTAGTAGCAAAGCATTTTATTTATTTATTTATTTATTTACATTTTTGTTTTCTTAAGCCTCTTGTGCCACTATTTTTTGCTGTATCCTGGGTTTCCTATATATTAATTGCAGTTGTGTGTTTGTACACTTTAACTTACTAACAATTGAATTGTGTTAAAATGGACTCTCTCCCCCCCCCCCACACACACATGCATACACATACACACCCCCGACTCTCTCTATTGTACTCTTCCACAATGTCAGGAGCACAAAATGCTGTAAATTATAGTAAAAAATGTGGACGTAAAAGCCACATTATGTACAAACCCGGCCTGAATTATTTCGCACTTCTCTCTGGTTTACTTTGTCACAGCAGAAGCTATTGTGCATTTTACAAAATACAAAACCTAGAAAATAACTACTGCAATTGGCGCACCAAAATCAGCAAAGTAGCTGCTATTCAAATCAGTACAATGCCCATGAAACCTGCTGTAGGAAATGCCACTGTATGAAAAAGTCTGGCTACATTCATTCATTTTATAAGATGAATACCGGTTTACTGAAGCAAGTCATTGCTTTTTATTAGATGTTTTAACCTCCCGGAGTTGAGACCAAGTTATGGACATCAGGACCAGCCAGTAAACAAGGTATGAAATATAGTAATGCATTATTAAAAGTTCTATGTGGATGTACAGAAGGTTAGATAAACAGACCTACAGCGGAGGAACTGATGGACTGTTAGATCAATGGCTGATTAGCATCCTGGAGCAATCAATGACTTCTAACAGTTCTGACTGGATCATTTCCATCCAGTCCAGTACCTTTATTTTGTCAAGCTCATGTAGACATCATCAATAAATATTCACTGTATACTAGAGCACAGCAATCATAGAACATGCACAGCAAAAAAACCCAAACAACAAAAAAACTACAGACATCTTTATGCGACCATTTCAAAACTTCTATCAACTACCCGTCGCTGCAGAACTAAAAGTCCAGAGGGTGGAGTCAGACCTGACCAAGCTCCTCCTACAAACCAAAAGTCAAGAGGATGGATGCAGACCTGACCAAGCTCCTCCTACAAACCAAAAGTCCAGAAGGTGGAGTCAGACCTGACCAAGCTCCTCCTACAAACCAAAAGTCCAAAGGGTGGATGCAGACCTGACCAAGCTCCTCCTACAAACCAAAATTTCAGAAGGTGGAGTCAGAACTGACCAAACTTTTCCTACAAACAAAAAGTCCAGAGGGTGGAGTCAGACCTGAACCAGCTTCTCCTACAAACCAAAAGTCCAGAGGGTGGAGTCAGACCTGACCAAGCTCCTCCTATAAACCAAAAGTCAAGAGGATGGATGCAGACCTGACCAAGCTCCTCCTACAAACCAAAAGTCCAGAAGGTGGAGTCAGACCTGACCAAGCTCCTCCTACAAACCAAAATTCCAGATTGTGTAGTCAGACCTGATCCAGCTTCAAAGCAAAGGTCCAGGAGGTGGGGTCAAGCTCCTTCTACTCAAACCATAAATCTATCAAACTAATGTATCTATGCCTCCACCTATCTATCCATCTATCCATCCAACCCATCAATCCGTCTATCGCACAGACACACTAGGGTCAGTGGACAACCCAGACCAGAAGATAATTGAGGGCTAGATGACTTGCTCAAGGGCACTTCAGTCATGTCCAGTCAGGTTCCGGGGACAGAACCGACAACCATTTGGGCACAAGGCTGGTTCCTTAACTACAGGCCCATTGCTGCCCTGAATAATAAAGAGAGGTAGGATAAAAGATTGCACTAACCACCTTTAATGCAAACACATAGTGTAATAGGACAATGGTCATTTTTTCGCTACTGCAAATTTCCCACGTTCCCCTCAGCTCACGGCTCCAACACCACCACTGTCCAATGAGACAGCAAGCCCAGGGGACATTAGGTAATCCCACGGACAGGACAGCAGACTGAAACCGTGTGCCAGGCTAAGTGATCTGAAACAAATGCCAGATCTAATTAATGCTCTGGAAAAAAAAAACATACACCATTAGGCTGCAATTGTGCCAGGATGTTAATTGAGTACGCTACTTTTGCTGGTGCGTCATCGCCTCAGGCTCGTCCTGTTCTCCCTCAACACTTCTGCTACCCTCCTTTCTTTTTCAATTCGTCTCGCTTCACTTGGCCCTGCTCTCCTATGTCAACGGCACTCCCCCCCCCCATCTCTTTTGTTTACCGAGGCCCAAGTTCAGTTTCTTCCGAAGACAGCATTTAGAGGTTCACCGTGTCCTCGGTGTGATCTAGGTGACTTCCTGGATTATCGTGCCATCTCTTTTCCAGACTTCCTCACCTTTCATGCACCTGCTCCATAATTCATCAGCTTTAAACAGATGACGTATGCACATCGGGTGCTCGGTCTGCGTCTTGTACGCTGAACGTAGCAACACACTGTGATAAAAATGCAAAGAAATGGCTTGGTCCAGCACTTTCCTGGCTAGAGCAGCATGGAGGACGGCTTTGACAGGTGTGTCTGTGTTCTGCTTCTCCGAAAAAAAAAGCAAGCGAGAAAAGAAGATTTTCTTTCTAATGAGATCAAACCAGTTGCTGCTTTGACTCGAGACTTCCCTTCTCCCTAGTCGGAAGACTCTTTTATTTGTTTGTTTACCCATCTTCCTGATGCTCCGGCATACTCCCAATGCTGCCTCAGTGATGCTTTGTGTTCAGGGAAGCAAACAGGCTGGAAAAACAGAGGCTCAATAACTCAATCACTTTACTAACTGCTTTCCAACACATTCTAGTTTCTAGTTTCTGAAACAAATGTCCTCAGGAAAACAGCTGGGTTTCTGTAGGACCTGCAACAGTTCGTGTTCATTTCTAACTACCAATTAAACTACTGATCTGACCATCCACTTACCATCCATCCATCTATCCATCCATCCATCAACCTACCAATCAAACTACTGATCCAACTATCCACTTACCATCCATCCATCCATCAATTCATCTATCCATCTATCCATCCATCCATCAACCTACCAATCAAACTACTGATCCGACCATCCACTTACCATCCATCCATCCATCCATCCATCCATCCATTAACCTACCAATCTAACTACTGATCCAACCGTCCATTTACGATCCATCCATCCATCCATCCAACAATCCATCCATCAACCTACCAATCAAACTATGGATCGAACCATCCACTTACCATCCATCTATCCATCCATCCTTGAACCCATTAACCTACCAATCAAACTACTGACCCAGCCAGCCACTTACCATCCATTCATCTGCATTCAGTCTGCCATCTTTTAATCAACCTATAGTGATATACAGTACATCCTTCCACCCTCCATCCATCCATCCATCCAACCATCCATCCAACCTTTCATTCATCCACCCATTCATCCATCCAACCAACCAACTTTTTTATCCATCCATCCATCCATCCATCCATCCATCCATCCATCCATCCATCCATCCACCTTTTTACCAGTTATTTGACAATCTATTACCAATTAACTAATTGTATGTATGTATCTATCTATCTATCTATCTATCTATCTATCTATCTATCTATCTATCTATCTATCCATCTGATGACATGTCTATTGCCTTATCAGTCCATCTACACATTTATCCACCCATCCATCTTTTTACCAGTTATGTGACAATCTCTTACCCATTAAACCAATTGTATGTATGTATCCATCCATCCATCCATCCATCCATCCATCCATCCAGCCACCTGATGACATTTCCTTATCAGCCCATCCATCCATCTACCCATCTATCCAAGCACTCAAGCATCTAGCTCTCCAGCAATCCACACATCCATTTCTCCCTCCATCCATCTATCCCTGATAAATAGTACTAACAGAACTCCAGTATACATTAGTGTCTTTATATGACTGTCTCACCAATTCATATGAGCTGGAAATGATGCCTCTGTCTCTAAACGGCTGGATTTGATGAGAACGGACAGATCGACTTCTGGACCGAGTCTGGAGTCCTTCATATGTGTTATGTCTCTGGCTGATATATGGTTTACTCACAGCTCTCCTTCAAGTTAATATAGAAGAGCTCCAACCTTCACACACACACACACACACCTACACTCACACAAGGTGCACAAGCCAAGGGGAATTGATTTTTCACTCAGAAGTATTGGTATGATATACACATTCCATTCAGCGATAACAGAGCAATTCCAGCTGCCATCACTGCAGCAGCAGGCGGAGAAATACGGCCCCACCGCAGCCTCGCCGTTTAATAATAGAAAATCAAGAGGTGCCAACGCTGCTAACAGAACATTCATCTGCAGAAGGAGAGAGAAAGGAGGGGCAGAGATGAAGTCAGGGATAAGAGCTAAGGTGAAGAGAAAAAAAAAAAGGAACGAATAAGAATGACCAGTCTTGAAGAAAGGCTTTGTGTCAAATCATCGAAAATGTACACTTTATAATGCCTAATAATGATGTCTACTAACAGCGGGGCACCACCACCACCACCACCACCACCACCACCGCTAGACCTCATCATCAGAATATAAAACACACCAAAATGTCCTCCTGCCTTTTCTTATATCACTGACTAGCAAACATAGCAAGCCGGACCATCTGTGCAGTGACACACACACACACACACACACCAGTGAATACTAGGGGGCAGTGTACACACTTGCCTGAAGCAGGGGGCAGCCCCAAACCACAGTGCCTGGGGAGCAATTGGGGGAGTTAGGTTCCCTTCCGGTCACGAGACCGGTTCCCTAACCACTAGGCCACTGCTGCCCCTCGTATCTATGCTAGCTTCTAGCACAAATGGGAATGAGCAGCCAAATTAAAATACCACCAATGGACAAATAAGACCATCCCACATATATGTCCTTGCCTGGTCCATCACTGTGGGTCCATGTCCATGTTTTGGTTATCCAAGATTTAGCCAAGTTATTGATCATTGGGTGCACATTGGGTGTGATTGGTCAAAAGTAGTGGAGCTCAAGTAGTGGTAGCCTGACACCAATCTGTGCACTCAGTATCAACATCTGGACATGGAATCATATCCAGTAAACTATTCATAACCAAATACACTAAAGTGCTGGAAGAACTCGTACACCAGTCTAACACTTGCTAGGGAACCCTTACGAGACATGGACTGCACAAGCTTGTGGGACACCAGACTTCCTCTAGAATGCTCCACAATTCTGGTGTATTCTGAGGTGGAGGATTTCTGTGTTCCGCAGCGCGTTACATGGCATCCCAGATGTGTTCGATAACAGTGAGACTAAATGACTAAGACTCAGACGAGTGTTCCTCTAACTATAATCTGGTGTCTCTAGTAGACGTGTGTTGTGGTTCATTGTCCTGTTAGAAGAGGACAAACCCATCAGAATGAATACAGGACATGAACTGGTGGAACTCATCACACATAGTGTTCACCTGTCAGAAACATCTGGAATGGCAGATAAACTCCACCAGCCTGTGTATTTTGTATTATCTCATCTCTGCCAGTTTTTCTGTACCAGCACTCCAGTGTACATCTGGAAACCCAGATTTATTTTCCATGTCTACTGTAAAAGGATGCAGACTCGGTGATAGAAAAACATGAATGCTAGGATTTGCAGCTCTTTAAGATATGCACCAGCTCCCAGGCCTGAAGAGTGAGAAGGGCCGCAGGTGGTGTCTGAAGTCACTGAACACAAATCACACAACTCGTCTTTGAGACTAACATGAACACCTGCCTCTGCTCTGATTCCTCCTCAGACCGCTGAGTGAGGACAGCCAGGATTCAAGCACATGACGGACATGGGGGACAGGAAATGACACGATATGGAGCCAAACGTGACCTGCAAACATTTTATTAATCTTCTCTACAGATCCATTTACTCATCCATCCATCCATCCATCCAGTCAATCTATTCATTCATCCATGTGTTTCTCCACCCATCAATTTAAACATTCATCCATCCATCTATTCATTCAACTACTTAACCAATCCATTCATTCATCTATCTATCTATCTATCTATCTATCTATCTATCTATCTATCTATCTATCTATCTATCATCCAACCATCTAAATCACCTGTCAGTCTGTCTATCCATCTGTCTACTGGCAGATGCATTTACTCATCTACCTATTTACTCATCCATCCATCCATCCATCCATCCATCTCTAGCCAATCGATTCATCCATCCATCTATCCATCCATCCATCCATCCACCCGTCTACTGGCAGATCCATTTATTTATCTACCTATTTACTCATTCATCCATCCATCCATCCATCCATCCATCTATTTCTAGCCAATCCATCTATCTATCTATCTATCTATCTATCTATCTATCTATCTATCTATCTATCTATCTATCTATCTATCTATCT
>JAOVVF010000033.1:1223599-1234492 GCA_028565595.1 Duopalatinus emarginatus | reverse complement strand
CCTAGTGATCACTGGTGTGTGCGTATGTTTCACTGCACGGATGGGTTAAATGCGGAGGTCACATTCCTCTGTGTGCACGTTCACTTTCACTTAGGTGTGAATCACTAAGCCCCCAAACTCAGATGAGTTCCTCTAACCATAATCTGGTGTCTGTAGATGTGTGTGGTGGTGCATCGTCCTGTTAGAACGCAACATTCATTCCATTTACATTTACAGCATTTGGCACTCTTATCCAGAGCGACTTACAAGTTTACTGATATTACAGGTAGGCCAGTGTAATGTTTGAGGTCTTGCCCAAAGACCCTTATTGGTGTAGCACAGACTGGTTGCCCAGACCGGGAATCGAACCCAGGTCTCTCCCATGGGAACCAATGAAGTTACCACTGTACCACTCATTATTCTTAAGCTTGTCCCAAGCTAAGCGTACTGGAGACGTTAAACATTCTTCAAGTAGACCATATCATGGTTGGGCTTTCTACATAAAACATCTAAAATCCCCCAGACAGAGGGTCAAACAGTATGCTTCCTTACAGGACTGATTACCAAAGAGTGCACGTATAGCCGCGAACACGTTATTCAACCCAAACAGCATTACCAGAAACTCAGACGTGTGTCATCATAATTTATTACAGAAGAAGCGCCATGTTCCTACAGAGAAACTCGAGTCACTGAAAGCTATATTACTTTTCATCACTACTGTCCAACACAATTCCCCCCAAAAAACCCACCATCCACTCAGTCGAGTCACCTTCCAGGCTTCATATTTCATCGCTCAATGTTTACAGGCGCTGTCTGAAATACAGAGGGGATTGTGGGTGTGAAATCATGGGCTGTGTGTTTGCAGGCTCCAGGGGTGGAGGATAATTATCCCTGTTCTCTTCCTCTACCGAGATGCTCACGCTGATATGGATCTGTTGTAGTCATCGGATACAGAGGGGTGCTGGAAATATTACCGCTCTCGGGTTGGCAGCTGGTTGTGGTGGCTGGCTTTCTATCAGTCGCTCTTCCTTTGTATTCGTTTCCCCGGTAATTCTCACGCTGAACCACTGTTCAGGTTTGACGGACAGCTGGATTGTGGATCGTCGTTTTCTCCGGCTGCTCAGCATCCTTTCTGCAAAATGTCATCTTTTTAGCACTCAGTCTCTTGTTAAAGGAGGTCGTCAAAGGTGTGCTGCGAGGATGAGGAAGCGCCGAATGCGGCTAATGGCACTGTAATGGGGTTAAATTTCAGCGCCCCAGCCTATTCCTGCCGGCACTTAATGAAGCGTGAGGCCTCCGCAAGCCAAGCGATTAGCATCTTAAATATGTTTCGGCGTCTGAGCCGGGAGATAGGGGGAGAAATTGAGACAGAGAGAGAGAGAGAGAGAGAGAGAAAAGGGATGCATGAGAAGTTTCCATCGAGCTGCATACCCAGGGTCAATCGCTCAGACTGTCTTTCCTTTGACCTCCGGTGTAGTAGCTCTTGTAATGAGCCGTATATTACCTCCACTGCACAGAAATTGGGGGAGGAATCTAATTAAAACTCTGGGTTGGCGATAGAAATGTAGAAGATTACAGTAGATCTCGGACTTCTGAAGGCACATAAGGTCCTGGGTAGACATTTTCAGGCTGATTTGTACAGATGAGCAGAGTATAGCAGGTCATCCACATATCCAAGAAAACTGAGCCTATGCAAAATACATAGCAACACGACATTTGGACGCCATTGGTTGCGTCCAGCAGCGCATATATAAAGCGACAGACATCTGCGGACTTTTGATAATGGTATGGGGTTCGTTTAGCTGGGACTCCTGGTACATCCACAAACGTCTCCGAAGGGGGCCTTTCTGACGAGTTACACCCGTTCAAGTTCTGACGGGTTTGGCTTCTTTAAACAGGACAAAACTAGAACATGTCCAGAGACGCCAGTGAGTTTGGGGTTTTGCCATTGCCATGTAAGTCGCCAGATCTGAGAATTGTGGGCCGTTCTTCAGGAAGTGTGGTGTTTATTGCCAACAGAAAAGTCCTACATCCCTATGTCATATTTCTGCAGTCCTGCATCCTAAAAAACGCTTACTGAGATTTCCCAAGGTACCCAATACCACGTTGTAGCTACACACCAAGCAAGGCAAAGCGAGCAATTAGACCGATGCCGCGAGCATCGAGATAATACCCGAAGATTGATCGCTAGCCCACAGAAATGCCAAAGAAGAGAAACGTCCCAAAAATCCTCCTGGGAAAATTAGTGCCACGTTCCAGGGAGCCTCGCTTAATGGGTTCTATCAGTTTGTTCAAATATAAAGCTGGCAGTGTGTCACGAAAATAAAGAGAGCTCATGTATCAGGTAGTGAAGCAAATGATGAATAAATTAGCGGTGTCTGTAACTGTAAGCTTAATGTAAAGTCAGTATAATCAGAAACTCCTGTCCTGAAGACGTTCCCAGGCAGGAATCTGGCAACTGTAACTGAAAACAATGAGCGTTTTAATATAAACCTGAGATTTAATATCGGCGCCACTGCCCGAGCTACTGGTATCGAAAATATATCAACACCTCGAAGAAACTTCTAGCCACCACCTTAGCTGTAACAAGCTATCAATCGAAGGAACTTGACACAGTTTGTTTGGCCTGGAGCTTTTGTGATCTTCACTACTCCCCCTGATGGTATAGGGAGCTTGGTCTGGTTTCTACTCTACAGCTGAAGCTTATGTCAAGCTCTCGGAGATTGTCCTGTGGACAGCTTGTTATCCCTCTCCAGAAGACGACTCCTCCGAATCCATCCTGTCTGTCTGAGCTCAAAACAATCCCTGTACATGCTTTTTTTTTTTTTTTACCTGCCGACACTTATTAAGAGCACAGAAAGACACAGGTATACTGTATGCTCAGCATACAGTCGACTCCTGTTAGTGCCTTCATATTGGCCTACATGGACTTTGCTTGTCACGGTACTTTGTTTCCTGTCGACCTAACGCGCTCTTATAGCTCCTGACATGCTGCTGAACTTTGTACCGCGCATTCCACGTTGAGAAGGTGTCCGATCGTATTGTACGCCAAAGAAAGGAAGTATCCATGTGTAAGGAGAACGCTATAGCCAGGGGACGGCATGTCAGATCGGCTCACGTCTGGGTGGAAGTTTCCTCTCCGACTGGGCTGCTCTTCTTTCTTTGTGGGTTTAACTAATTTTTCCCACTTCATGTGAGAGGAAAGCTTTTCAGATTGTGAGTTCACTCATGAAAAATGTACACGTCTAATCAAGGGCTGTTTTAGTGCTGCCTTGTGGTTGGCTATTATTAGGAAGCTGTGAACCACGGGGGGCTGGAGATCTCATATTCTCTGCGAATAATTACCTGACAAGTCTATTCTAATCTGAAATGAATGAATAGAAAAAGATCTAAACACCTTCAAAATATTCAAACCCTCCGTTTTGACACTTTCCACTTTCTGTTTTGACTGGTTGGTTTGTCTGGTATCGCTGAATAACTGGTAGTGGCTCAGAAAATACTGGTATAGATTTGATTGTAGGGTCTATTTTGGTGTGGGGTTTGTTTAGCTGGCATTCCAGGGGACCCCTGGTACATCTACAAGCCTCTCTGACAGGTGTAGAAGAGTGTGCTGAGACAAATGTCTAGAGACACCAAATCATGGTTAGAGTTTGGGGTTTTGTCATTCCTACCCAAGTCTCCAGATCTCAGCGTTATTGAACACACCTGGGATGCTGTGAAACATGCTGTGGAACACGGAAATCCTCCACCATCCAGGACTTGAGTTGTGCACCCCTGTTCTTTCAGACAGACAAATGAATGAACCCTACATGGTGCTAGTTAGAACCATATTTCTCCAAGTGTATTCTCTTGGTTCTTTGGATGGTTAATGGTTTACAATCTTTAAAGGTCCCCCCAGTGGGATATGTGAAGGAAGCCTTAATGGTGCTTTGTTGGAACCATTTTTCAAAGAGTGCATGATGTCCGGTTATTTTACAGGCTTCTGCGGTTCTTTGAATGGTTACTTACTTATAATATTTAAGAGTTCCCCAGAGCTACATCCAGCAGAAATTCTTATGGTTCTAGCTGGATGTATTTTTTCTAAGAGTGCACAATGTCCCTTTATTTTACACTCTTCCAGGATTCTTTGGGTGGTTAATTACTTATAATCGTTAAAGGTTTACCCAATGGGCCATACCAAAAAATCCTTAATGGTGTGAGTTGGAACAATTTCTTCCACGTCTCTCGCACCTTAAAGGGCTTCCCCAGAGGGACAAACCAATAAAGCAAAGAACCCTTGAATCAAGACGCACATCATTGCTTGGTCCGCTGGTGTGTGTATAAATCGACGGACGTATACAGAAGCTTCATAGTGGTGTGGGGTTTGTTTAGCTGGGATTCCATGGGACCCCTGGTACATCTACAAACCTCTCTGATACCAGATCATGTCTTGTATTCATTCTAATGGGTTTGTCGTCTTCCAACAAGACAATCATAATCAAAGTCTTGAGACATCAAATTACGGTTACAGGAAGACTCTTTTGATTTTGGGGGTTTTGTCATTCTCACCTAAGTCACCAAATCTCAGAATTATGAACCGTTTTGCAAGCTCATGGAGTCCATACACTATCGTATTTCTACGCTCCCAGTACCAGTTTTTTATGCTACCATAAAAATTTTTCATGCACTTCAGTGTATGGTTCTAAGGGGACCTCATTTAGAAAGGTAAGACAGCTCATGTTCTTCTAAACATTATTAATGTTTAACAATTATTACGATCATTTTTACAATTTCGCCTAGTGAGAATGCATCATCGGCGCACGATCCCCTTACTCCTCCCTCTCCTCCAGCCGATCATTCAGAATGATGAATCGTTGTCTGTCCTTAGCAGAACTGGGCAGCACTTTAGTAGACTTCATCAGCTCTCAGCCCCTCTGCTGGTGCTAAATCAGTAGCCGCTGGCTGCTAGCTGTCCTTGTGTTTGCTTAATAAGTCTGGCACTATCGGCATCTATATGGCCCTGTCGATATAATCCTTTACAGCTCACCGCCCAGCTCATTCATCTTCAGCTCCGCATGTGAGAAATCCTCATAGCTAAAGTCCCATAAAAAGAATGTATCCATACGGAAGCCTGGCTGGCTGGAGGTATCTCAGACTCAGATTGCTTATCACAGGCCATTTCATAGTTGGACAAACAAACTGTCCTCGGGCCAAACAGATTGCGAATTATGGAAAGGGGGTGAAACTGGGTTGTTTGGCTAGGCAATAGATCCGTTCAACCTCAAAAAAAACCACAAACCCATAGTGTTCCTGGTCCACAGATAATCATCGACACCAACAAAGCATTGGCTTTGGTTCTTCTAATTTTAGACTCTATTTTAGAGCTTGTAATTCATCTGTGCAAGAGTTTGAAACGGCCCTGTGGCTAAATCCTGCTTTACTTCAGACAGCAAACACATGGAAATGAGGAAGAGAGGTGTTTGTTAATGTGATGTCTCCAAGATCGAATTCTGCCACATCTTCGGTCGTTACTGATGCTGAAGTGCCAGAAAAACTAGTACAGCCAAGCCTGTGCAAAATAGATACATTGGGGGTGGCTCCATAATAGTACAGGGTTGTTTAGCATTTCTAGTGGTACACCAATCTAATATTTGGTTGGTCCACTATGCTGAAATATGCTATAGGCGATAATCACCGTACTTCCTTCTGAGCTAGAGAAGTCTTTCCTACAAGTCTGTGGTGGCGAGCGCTATTCTCCAGGCTGAGGGTGGCGGATGCCAACAGACTCGACAAACTGATCCGCAAGGCTGGTGGTGATGTTGGAGCGGAGCTGGACTCAGTGTCGGAGAGGAGGATGCTGTCTAAGCTGCAGGACATTATAGACAATGGCTCCTACCTGCTCTGTGATGCCGTCATGAGACACAGGAGGACATTTAGTGCAAGACTCATCCCACTGGAATGCACCACAGAGCTCCACAGGAGGTCATTCCTGTAACTCCTCCCTTAATGGGTGACACTACGGTTCATCTGTGCAAGTTATTAGGTGCATTAATAATTTGAATTGTATTACAGAGTGGGTGCAACTGTAACGAGTGAAATTTCTCTCTGGGATCAATAAAGCGATTCTGATTCCGTGTAGGATTTCTGTGTTCCACAGCACGTTGCATAGCATCCCAGATGTGGTCGATAACATTGAGATATGGTCAAATCAATGGTTATGGAACTGGTCTTGTGACAGGACGGTCCCAGGTCCGATCCCCACACAGGGCAAGGCATGACTGAGATGCCCTTGAGCAAAGCACCTAACTCCCCCAACTGCTCCCTGGGCAACATAATTTGGGGCTGCCCCCACTCTGGGCAAGTGTGTTTACTACCCCCTAGTGTGTAGTATAATTAAATGCAGAGATCACATGTCTTTTTGTGCAGGCCCAGTAGGCAATTAGTTGACTTTCCCTTTCACTAATAACCATAATGTAGTGGCACATAGTCCTGTTGGAAGAGGACAAACCCATCAGAATGGATTAGGGACATAAATAGGTGTAACTCTGCTAAACAAACCTCATACCATTATAGAGTCACAACCAGCCCATGTTCTGCCCATAGGCTCATCCATACCGCTTTAATTTGATTTCTGGAACTTCAATGTATACTTTAACAATTACATTACCATTGCAGAAGTAATAAATCAAACACAAACTCATTGTGTCTTTGTATACATCTACTTGGACGCTTGAGGCCAAAAATACTGGAACTGAAACCAGACTAACATCATTGGAGAGCAGATGTTTCAGTACCAATAGCAGCACCCTTTAAGATCCCACCTCCACTGACATCCTCTCTGCATTTCCTTATGTTTCTCAAGAACTTTACATATGACACTTCCTCCAACAATTTCGCCTTCCTTCTTCCCACTAGTGTGTTTTTTTTTTTTTTTTTTTTTTTTTGACTGTTGCCTTAATGACTGTTGCACAGAGTGGTAATCGTTTTAACATAATGATACCACACTGGGTGAAAATCTCATGCTGAAAGACAGATGTTAAATGAGCAACTCTAGGGAATGGGCCAAAGCATTGCATAAGACGTACACTCAGGGAAAGAAAGCTGGTTAAATCATATTGCATCATGTCTGTATGGCATGCAAGGAAAGAAAAAAAAACAAAAAACAGATGAATTCAGCACTACCGAGTCAATATTTCCACTATAGTGATAAGGACTATGGTGGACACATCCAAAGTTTAAACTGGTTAATACTAATGTGTGGTGTTTGTGTTCATGTTTTTACAATCTAGGAGGAACTTTAGATGGTTAGTGGTTCTTACTAAAAGGTTTGGAACCAATCCGTCCAGGAATACCTTCTGATTTTAGGGGGTTCCCCTGGAGGACCAAAGGACCCTTATTATGGTTTACTGGTTTTCTCCATTCCTTTTGATGGGTAATAGATCTTCATTTGTCAGGTTTTAGAACCCAGTCCACAAAGGTTTTAACATAAAATCCATGTTTTATGGCTTGTTAGAACCATTTTTCTTGATGTATAATCTGCTCCAGTTTCATGGTTCTACCCTTTATAGAAAGGCCTGGAACCAGTTATGACAGGGAACCCTTCCCTAATCAGATTCATTCTTTGACATGTCAGTATCACCCACTTCTAATTCTGGACTCATGTAAAGCCCGGTTCCTGATGTTCTTTATTATTCCGTTATTCCCTGACTCTTGATGTTTACTTGAGCTTCCAGCTAATTTGTCACTCAATCTGGAGCCCGTCTCAGTTCTTGTTGCTCTTAATGCTAAACACGATTGGGTCTCGCCGTGTGTTTGAACTCGTCCATGTTGCGAAATCAAATCTCAGGGTGACGAATGTATTTACACCGCTCTCGAGAGAACTCGATTTGTGTCTTAAAACCTGGAACACGCCGGAGCTTGTGCTGTGGATCCTGGAGGGCAGCGCTGTCGTTCCCCGCACACTCCTCAGCCTCGACGTTGGCTAATTTCCATCCAAATGTGTGTAAAAAGCAGAGGAAGTCACGGACGCACACTGACACAACTCATCAGAGTCACAACGGTGTCTCCCTGAGAGCTTTCAGGGGATTATAATACAAGCCGGCCTTTGCTGTAAGCGAGGTCTGCCACTGCTGACAGGCTAAATTGTCTTAATTAACTTGTCCAGCAGCGAGCTACTGGACTGAGGCTTTATTACACAGGTTGTACAAGATCTCCACGTATAATCACTTCCTGCCTTCTTTATTCATACTCATCCCTCATTCTTTTTCATCGCTCCTTCTATCCTAATGTTATACTTGCTCACGCGTTGCTACGTAATAAAATATCCATCGAACCCACAAAGCTCCCATCATTTAGATACGTTTTTCAACCATTTTTCCTACTCACACAGCCAACAGATGTGGTGTTCAACAGCAGTTCCAATTACTGAAAAAAAAGCATGATGGGAGAGAGAATGAGAGGAGATAATTACACAAAGGAAGCCAGGCGGAAAATGGGGAGGTGAGGCGAGGCGAGGCACTCGGAGAAAACACGAGGAAAACGATAGCGTGAACTCGACACCGGGCTGAAATGAGAAGAGCCTCCCGTCGTGGAAAAACAGAAAAGTCTCTGCAGAGACACTCGAGGGACTTAAAGCGACGGCAGCATATTGAAATCAACTGGAGTGTGGTCCGGATTAATGAGGAATTTAGCCTCGTGTTCTTCCGGTTAATAAATATGATTGATCTTTCCTACTACGGAAGGTCGCCAAGGACGTATTGCGTCTCCACTCGTAGCTTTTTGTCTTCTGTTTCGTCTCGGATTCTGTTTGAAGCGGCGCTCATTTATCTATATAGCGAAATGAGCCTCGTAGCACCGAGATCAACGATGATGAATGGCACAGCGGAGGAAAGCAAAGAGACCGCCGGGTTTTCTTCGGATAGGAGTTTGAGTCGCATCATGGTGAGAAGGGAAATGTGCAGGAGGCACATTACCGGAATGTTCTCACCAGCGTTCCGCTGAGCTTCCGTGAGACTCCGTCCCCGGCAGCAGAAAGAAACCAGCGATGTCGGCTGAATTCTGATTGGTCGAAAAGGTATTGATGAGTTTCGAACAGCAGCTCTGATAATAAAGCAGATGCAGATTACAGACTTAGATAACTGCACTCATGGATATTGATGGCTCGGTGGTTAAAAGGCTCTGGGTTACTGATCAGAAGGGTGGGAGAGGTTCAAGCCCCAGCACAACCATGCTACCACTGGTGGGCCCTTAAACAAGGCCCTTAACCCTCTCTGAGCTCTGACCACAACATCCCAATAAGCTGGGACATGCCAAAAAAAGAATTTTACACAATTGGGTTGAGACCATGTGGGTGCATTGTGTAGTGGGGCTGGGATTGGTGTCTATGGTTAGTATTTAGGTATTTGGTGTCTAGTTTGGGGTCATGCAAGTCATCAGATCACAGAATTGTGGACTGTTCTGCAGAAAGCATGCTGTTCATTGCCTGCAGAATATTTCCTCAAGCTTGTGAAGTCCACACCCAGTCCATGCCACTTCTACCAAGTATTAGACTGGTGTACTTCAGTAAAGCTATACTGAGTGTAAAGATACACACATGCTCATGAGTCAGGTGTGTCTGAGGTGGGAAAAAAAAAAAAAAACGGGTGTGAATCCAACACCGTGTTGCATGTGAGGTGATGTAAATATGTAAATGTATATGTATAAACGCTGTGCATCTTCCGCTGGAACATTATTTTCCGACACCATGGGCGACTTGTAAAAACACACCTACAAGCGACATGCCGGATAAGCCATGCGTGACACGGCGAGATGGTGTTTTCTGGAACGTGGGAGTGTTTTATCAGCGTTTGGCAGCAGTGTGGGAGCTGGGAGAGTTGAGTGAAAGTGGGCTGAGAAGGTGAAATCCCTCCCAATCCTATTAGCGAGGATTAGAGCCGCGCGTTTCCTGTCGCCGTCGTCACACTGCTGCAGGTGCACGACTGTAAATCGGCGGGAATAAAAAAAAAACAGTAATGACATCGCTGATTTATATATATTTATTTTCCTTGGCGTAGGACGACGATGCCGAGACCTCGGTGAGGGTTTATAAGTTTATTATTTATTTCCTGAATCCTGTCATTAGGAGGGCAAAGCGTCAGAGCGTCACGATTTCCTGGGTTTAGGCTGCGCTATCGGCGATTAGGCAAAGGGAAGTGGGATTTAAGCTAGAGTTAGTCACTGAGTTGTGCACAAGACATTGCGGTGTCGGAGTGTAAGAAAATTGTGGCAGTAAAAAATCCTCACTGACACACACACACACACACACACACACACACAAAGACAGCTATTATAAATCCCCCTAAATGTTCTGTATCCTACACATGACTTATAGCTATAATAAGTGTTTCTTGCTTTCTTCCCGCTCTATTAGCATTAGCACGCTCAGATAAAGTGTCCTTATTGAAGACCGTATTCGAGTCAATTGTACGGTAATGCCAAAAGCATTTGACCTTAAATTGTGTATGAATTTTTATTGCTTCATTTTCCATCACTTTGACCTTTTCATAGTCAATTAATTTTTGATTATGGGGATAAAGTGTTGAGCACAACCATCTTTACCGCCCCAAAACATACCGTAGTGAATATGTTTAGGAAGACTTAATGTTCTTTTATTTATTTAGTTAATTAGTAATTCATTATTTATAATTTAATTTAATTATTTGTTTAGGAATTTATAGGTTTGATTGTTTATCTGTACTTATTTATGCTTTATTTTTGTTTGCTTAAATAAATTATATTTATTTGTGTATTTTTACTGATATTGTACTTATGTATTTATTTAATTGCTTCATTTATAATCTGTTAATTTTCCAAAAGGCATCTGATTAAAATCTGTTTGTAATAGATTTTTTAAAATGGAGCCTGTTTAAAAAGAAAAAAGAAGAAATGAATCTATTT
>JAOVVF010000033.1:1167372-1188602 GCA_028565595.1 Duopalatinus emarginatus | reverse complement strand
CTCCGCATTTAACCCATTCGTGCAGTGAAACACACACACCAGTGAACACTAGGGGGCAGTGAACACACTTGCCCAGAACGGGGGGCAGCCCCAAACCACGGCGCCCAGGAAGCAATAAGGGAGTTAGGTGCCTTGCTAAAGGGCACCTCAGTCGCGTCTTGCCCTGGGTGGGGATCGAACCCACATTGTTAAAAGTGCTATATAAATAAAACTGAATCGAACTGAATTGAAACAGCAGGTCTCATTGAATGTTCCTGGCATATAGAGGTTAGTATCTACTAAAGGTTGTCTGAAAAGACACCAGAAGAACATCCAGTGTATCAGCGACAGGCTTGTGTTCTCCCAAGTCTCACCAATCTACGTAGGATGTGAACCCCAGCCTGTCTTGTCCAATCCAACAAAAGATCCACAATGGGATTCTGTTCCATACATTTCGGTTCCAGATACCAGCAAAACCTTCTGAGGTCTTGTAGAGTCCACATATTGACGATTGGGACCTGGTTTAGGTCTGGTAGGTCAGGTGGTGTTGATGTAATAGTTAATACACCCTATATAGTGTATAGTTTGATATAATATGGTTATCTGAAGTGACCGTTGCTGCTGTTTTCATTCGAATTAATCATTGCCTCTATTTCAGAATTTGAAATATGGAGTGAACAAGGAGTGAAAAATGAAATGTGGGTATACATTTACATTTATGGCATTCATCAGATGCTCTTATCCAGAGCCACTTGCAGAAGTGCTTAGTCATTCATTCTGGATATTCGAAGCTTGTGCTGGTTGACCAGCTTTCAAGGTGGGATAGTGTGTAAAATGTGCCGTACGGTCCCAAATACAAAACGTATCAAAAGTCTAAACTAAACTGAATATCTTGCAAAAATAAATTAAATTAAATTCATAAATAAATTAATTAATTAAAAGCTTTTCCCAAATTCCTGTGGCTCCAAAAGCCAAATACAAGTAAACAAATACTTGGCTAATACATTTCCTACTTATTCGCTCACTTTTACCATCTTCCGTTCACACTCTGATAATTTATGTCGCGTCTTTAAAACCCACCACACAAACCGTTATGTCCTTTTCATCCTGCAACCCTTTGAACCCAGCTACCGTATCTATAAAGGTGACTAACACAGTGACGGCTCGTACTGAGCGTGGGTTGATCAAAAATGTCCAACATAAAGCTGGCATTCATCTACAACATGCTTTTTTCAGACACACAAGTTATCAGTTCAGGTCATGGTTCAAATTGTATTGTATAACATGTGTTAAAAGAATGTAGAGAAGAAACAGGAACGGTCACTTACTGGAGGTACAGTTAATCCTGAAACAGTCTGGATGGGGAAGAACACATGAGATGTAAATTCAGCCTTCAAGGTTACAGCTGCACACATCCAAAAAAGTACATAACCCACCACTCTGGGGACGACCGCGTGGACACCGGGTCCGTTCCCAATGCTCTCCTCCATGCCACCTTACTCACCTTTATACACGCTAGATGAATAATGTTTCAAATAAAATGGGCAGGGATAATTCATCTGTACAATAGAGTTCAGAGATACACTTTTAGCTGCCCTTGAAATCTAAACTAAAATAAGGAGCTAGCTAAGGATTCGTTTGCTAGTTCCTCATTTTGTCCTAACGTGCATCATGGCATGGGACATTTTCTTTACTTTCTTTTTGTTTTGTTTTTTTTTCCAATATCAGAACCACATGTACTACGACACACCAGATTTACAACTTAAAAAAAAAAATTAGCACACATTTAGCATGCTAGTCATTACATTTTGCTGGATTTTTAGCGTTACAGTTCTTACTGTGTGCTATCAGCACGTATGTAGTTCCTACGCTAACTCACTTGCCTAGCATCCCAGCGCTTACACTCAAGCATGCTAGGTAGGAATTAGCGCCTGCAAAGGAACCCACTGCTCATTAGCTAAAGCTATGCAGCTAATTAGCATTGCAAATTTAAGCAACGCTGATGTGAAAAAGCTATAATCACTTTGTCAGGTGACAATTAACACTATGGTCTTAGAATAAATAGCCAATTTGTATGGAGATTGCTAAAAATAATAAAACAAACACATTTCCTGTAAATGTCTGCACACCCACACCTCACCTTCCTATTCTTATTTTAATACCGAATCCTTGTCCTCGCTACGTGATCAGACTGGTTCTGAAATTGGAAAGGTGATTTTTGAGAGCATTGAGTCATGACCCTGGTTTGGTTAAGCCACTTTAAAGGTCAGTTTATATCAGTTTTAGTCTATTTGTTCCTCAATCAACCCAAGATAAGGAATCATTCCTGGACCATTCGTTCCTCTGAGAAGAGCAGAAGCACTGCTGCGATCAGTGTGTAGAAACGTGTACGTGATGTGCTGCTCTCTCGCAGTGGAGAATGGAGCGTCGGGAATGATGCCTTGTAGGAAAAAAGATTTCGATTTCAAGCAGCACAAATCCTCAAGAAAGGGACCAAACCTTTTTTTTTTTTTTTTACAAAAAAGCTCTGTTTTATAGCTTGGTGAGTCAAAATTTTAACCAGTAAAATAAACATATATTTAAAAGATGAAATAGTAACATAATACTTCTATATAAATCTGACTGGAGGCGGGGCTATGTTATATGAGATCAGTTTGTGATGTCACAAAACAGCGCAAAATTATCATGCCTAAGACATAAAATTTCTGAAAATGTGGGTGTGGCTAGACAGAAGCAATCAATAACTTCTATCAAGACTTAGGCTGCGTCCGAAATGACATACTTAAACACTACCTACTAGCTTGGAGTGAGTATATACTATTAAACCTCTAATCTGGTATACACTTCTAGTACGCGAGCGTGTAGTATGCACACCACCTCGGACGCACTTGATCCGCCATCTTACCAAGAACCTTTGACCTGTGACATCACACCACTCAAGTCCCACACAATAATTATTTATAGTTTCAATTTGAATTAACTTTAAAAATGTTTCCTCAGCTCAGCCTACACTGATCATCATAAACTCTCTCCGTCTGGTTTACAGATAAAAATAGTATGTAAAAGGTTCCCCTATGTCCTACTAGGTCGGGAAAGATTTGCTACTACACCCCGCTAGCACACTATTCGAGCCTGGTGTATCCCATAATTCACTGAGAGCCCAATTTATCTGTAAACAAGACGTGTGGAGAGTTTATGATGATCAGTTTAGACTGAGCTGAGGTAACATTTTTAAAGTTAATTAAAATTTAAAGTATACATAATTAGTGTGCGGGACTCGAGTGGTGTGACGTCTTGGGTCAAAGGTTGTTGGTTAAACGGCGGATCGAGTGCGTCCGAGGTGGTGTTCATACTACACGCTCGCGTACTAGAAGTGTATACTAGTTTAGCGGTTAAGCAGTATGTACTTACTCCAAGCTAGTAGGTAGTATTTAAGTATGTCATTTCGGACGCAGCCATAGTACATGTCCTGGAATTTACTGACCTATAGTAATATAAAAGTTATAAAAGGGTTGGGGGCGGGGCTATGCAGACGCTTAGTTTTTGATGTCACTAAACTATGTGAGATATACGTCATACCTCTATATAAACCTGATTTGTGGAGCGAAGCTGAACGTATGAGCCGAGTTGTGATGTCACAACACTTTGTGAACCTATCATGATATTTATGCTATTAGTTAAACGTATAAGAGGTGTTGCTAATTTGCATAACATAGCTCCAGGTAGAAACGTTTCCAAGCACTGAAGTGTTTTTTCTTTTTAACATAAACAATTTGAAACCCTTTAAACATGTAAACTATTATTCATTAAGTCATATTATTATTTTTATTTATTTATTTATTTATTTATTTATTTATTTATTTTAACTATAGTGAAACAAACAGGAAGTGTAGCCTGGCATTAGCCTGGCGCCAGATTCACTCCTCATGCTAACAAACTTCTATTTCATTTTTTTTAAATTAAAGAATTGTATTAATCCAGATGCTAATTTGAAAGGAAGCCTCATCTGGGACGTGTTTAAACACATTACTCCAGATTAGACAGATTTGTTAGTCAATTTACAATACACCTATAATGGAATTAACATCATAACACAATCCAGGAGGTGCTAGTCAGGTGTTTTAAGTGTCAGGAGATAATGATGTAGACAGCACTTCAATTGCACTCGTGTGTAGAAGATTAAACAGCTCTTTAAGAATTCATTTTGGGTGGGAGATAAATGGACATGTCGCTTTACATCTCGCCTCGATCTTGTTTCAGGAACTGCCTTTGATCAGTTTGTTTGCGTGTACATTGTTTAGCAAGGCTGGTTTGGAAAACGATAAAACGGGGATTTTAGTACATCTATATAAAGGAAACTCATAGAATTGTTACGAATCGTACAAATAAATGACTAATAAATATTTAATGAGCTTTTGTCCACCTTTATATTGCTGCTAAAATATGATTTATAGGATTATAAAAGATTCATTTCAGGAAATGATAAAATGACGATTTTAGTACTTCTGTATAAAATAGGCTTGATTTGGGGGCGGGGCTATGTTTGAATAGAATTTGTGATGTCATAAAACGCATAGAATAGCTATTAATAATACAAATAAATGATAAATAAATATTTAACAAAATTGTCCACTTTTATATTGCTGCTAAAATATGATTTATAGGATTATAAAAGATTCATTTCAGGAAATGATAAAATGACAATTTTAGTACTTCTGTATAAAATAGGCTTGTTTTAGGTGCGGAGCTATGTTTGTATAAAATTTGTGATGTCACAAAACTCGTAGAATAGCTATGAATAATACAAATAAATGATAAATAAATATTTAACAAAATTGTCCACCTTTATATTACTGCTAAAAAAAAATGTATAAGAAATTTGATATATGCATTTTAGGAAATGATAAAATGACGATTTTAGTACTTCTGTATAAAATAGGCTTGATTTAGAGGCGGGGCTATGTTTGAATAAAATTTGTGATGTCACAAAACTCGTAGAATAGCTATGAATTACACAAATAAATGCGTTATTGTATTATTAGTTTTATAAAATATAAAACAGGTTGTTGTTAAGGATTGTGCTGCTCAGAATCAAATAAACCCATCTCACCCTTTATTGTGGCATCAACCTCCACGTGTCGTCAACCTCAGCAGAAAAGTGGTCACAAACGGCCAAAAATCCAACATCAGCTCTCTCTCTCTCTCTCTCTCTCTCTCTCTCTTTCAGAGGGAATGCTCTGTTTTCATGGGCTTTTGGGTACTATTCCAATTCAGAATCCATCTGAATGACAGCTGAAGTGATAAAAATAATAGACTTCAGATGGAAAACATTAAAGCAATCAAAGGAAGTGTTACGACTCCGCGGCTCCAGGAAACTCCAGAGCGCTTCAAGGGCAAAACTCTTCCCCGACAACAGGAAAGCAATGAGGCCTGGCGCTCTCAAGGTAACACGCATCCATTTTGTATTGGAGTTCTGCCAAAGCATCCAGGAACACTTCACATTAAGGTGCACTTTACTATGATTAACACGGAGTGAGGAATGAAAGTACCACGTTAGAGAAAAATAATCAACAATCAGGTCATGGGGATGATGAGGGGTGAAGTGAAGAGAAGTTACTGATATCACCCTAGTTATTAAAGCTAATTATTTTCTCATAACACAACGTCACAATGTATTTTATTCGATTTTACAACAAGATTTATCTGTCACAGTGCTGACACTGGAGACTCCTTCCATGAAACTTTCAATATTATGTCACCTTACACAAAACTACATCAGACACCGTACTGCTTCACTGATTATTCTGTGTGGTTTTATTTATACAAGGTGACAACAGCACGCTAGCTTTTTTATGCTAGTATATTTGTTTATGCTAATCTGTCTTGACTTATTTACATCTAGTCTATACCAATTACTGAACTATATCTCAACTAATCTGTGCTAATGTATCTACTTATAGAAGTTTAAAAAAGATTTATTTATGCTAATGTGTTTGCACATGCTAATCTATCTTAACTTTATGCTAATTCATTCACTTCTGCTAATTTGTCTTGTCTTATTTATGCTAACATGTACTTGTGCTAGTTTATCCTGACTTGCTTACTTATGCTAATGTGTTTACTTTTGTTAATTTAGCTCAAATTGTTATTGCTAATTTATCTCAACTTTATGCTAATTCATTCACGCCTGCTAATTTATCTTGTCTTATTTATACTAACGTTTGTATTTGTGCTTACTTATCCTGACTTATTTATTCTAACATATGTACTTGTGCTAATTCGTCCTGACTTATTTATGCTAATGTGTTTGCATATGCTTATTCATTTTAAATTATTATTGCTAATTTATCTCAACATTATGCTAATTCATTTACTTCTTCTGATTTATCTTGTTTTATTCATGCTAACATGTACTTGTGCTAATTCACCCTGACTTATTTATGCTAATGTATTTACATATGCTAATTTATCTCAAATTATTATTGCTAATTTATCTCAACTTTATGCTAATTTATCTTGCCTTATTTATGCTAACATGTACTTGTGCTAATTCACCCAGACTTATTTATGCTAATGTGTTTACATATGCTAATTTATCTCAACTTTATGCTAATTCATTTACTTCTGCTTTATCTTGTCTTATTTGTGCTAATATATCGACTTGTGCTAATTTATCTAGATTTATTCATGCTAATTCGCCTTAACTTATTTATGCTGCTATACTGACTTATTTGTGCTAATGTATTTCAATTTATTTGTGCTAATTTATCTTACTTATTCATGCTAATTTACCTTGATTTATTCACTTATGCTAACCAACCTCATCTTATTTATTCCAATTTATTTACTTATGCTAACTGATCTCAATTTATTTTCAATCGCAAAATAATAACCAAATAATGAAATAACCCTTTTTTATATAGTTGTAGCTCAAGAGAACCTTAATGTAACGTGTCCATAATAAAAAAATACAAATCATTTCCATTGCAGTGCTCAATTAGTGACGTGGATCTTGTTTATTTTCCCTTCCTGATAGCCGAGAATAAACTAAACAACAGACTAACAGTTCAAGTTTTCTGTCTGGATCTCACCTGTACTATACATAGCCAGGGAGGACGTGTGTTAATTGGGCTCTGAGGAGCGATCAGTCTGACCTTCCTGCCTGTGATGTAGAGAAATCAGGTATATCAGACTGCAGGGGAGCGTCGTACGGACAGCAAACATGGGAATCATGATGGATTAATGGGAAAACGGAGGAGAGAAATGGAAAAGTTTTTTTTTTGTTTTGAAGGTGAAGGTTTTGGGATGAATGGAGGTATACAGAGCATTCTCTCTCTCTCTCTCTCTCTCTCTCTCTCTCTCTCTCTCTATAGAGCGAGAGAAGTGCTGATGTGCTTTTATGGCCGTGAGTGAAGAGTTGCAGACTTCTTGGCCATTGAAGCACTTGAAACCATCCCTACTAATATTAGGTGATATCAGTGAAGTATGTTTGCATGTGTGGCTTAATGTGTGTGTGTGTTTGTACATATGTGTGTGTGTCGACGTATATGTGTATGTGAATGTATGGGTGTATGTAAGTATGTATTTGTGTGTATTTATGTGTGTCTGTCTTTATATACACTTATATTATGTGTGTGTGTGTGTGTGTAGGGGTAAAAGTCTCAAAATCTGGAAAGTTGCCCAGAATAGCAGTATTATTATAGCATGCTTATATTATGTATCGTGATATAATTTATAATCGTATCGCAATATTGTTATAGAAGTTCAATCTAGCTGCTGCTGTATAATAACAATAATATTTTTTTTTAATTTTTGTTCATTATAAATGTAAAAAAAAACAGATTTATTTGAGTGTTTGAACTGGTCAATGTACACAAGCGTTAAATGTAGCATAAAGTTGAACGTTTAAAACAAAATGAAAAAAAAAAAAAAAACAAGAAAAAAACGTAGCCACCCTGCAGAGAGTAAACAGTATGTCTTACTGACTCATAAAAACATTGTTAGGTAAATGAAAATATTCACTCATGCTAATTAATTTACTTATGCAAATGTATCTTGAATTGTTTATGCTAATTTCTGTTGATTCATTTATTAAGTTATTTATGTTTGCTAATTCGCCACGATTTGTTTAGGCTAATTTATTTTCAATAACGCTCACTGTAGTGTCCAGATAAATGTCTTTAAGAATTTAACCATCCCGGAGAGACCACACAGTATGTCCGGCATTGTAAAAACGCTGTTTGGTAATTGATTGGTTTTTCTCAGCGCCCCCGGCTGGTTATAATTTGCTTCGGTTTCTCTGCTAAAAGACGACGGAATCCAAACGGCAACATAAACATGTTATATTTCAACCTATCTAAAACCAATATTAAAACTGTGCATTAACAGTAAACTAAAAAATGTCAGTATGCAGATGATGTGCTGCGTGAAACATCGTGGAGACGTGATTCGCATTCGCAGCTTGTGCCATCTGTTCAGTCTGTTGGCACAGTATTTAGGAGGGTTTTATTTTAGTAAAAGACCCTTTCTTACTGTTGGGATATCTTCCTATATCATAATTGTTCTGAACCATGCAGAATTACGTGTCTATTTATAAAGAACCTGTTCACATTTTTTTTATATGTCACATTAGAGACGTAACCCTTAAAATAAAATCAACTGCAGTGCATTGGCAATGAATTCATTTTTGAGAAGATTTGTCATTATTTAAGTGACATCCTGTAACGTCTCCCGCTGTAATTTATTCAGGCTGTGAAAACTAGCTTCTTTAACTTGCTTAGGGAACTCAAGGCTTCTAAAAGTAGGGGTTCTTTAAAAGGGTTCTCTATAGGGGGTTCTCTAATGGGGTTTCTCAGAAGGCAGTTCTACGGCTCTGTTAGTGAGGCTAGCTAGCTTTTCATGGTTCTCAAAGTAATTCTACATTTAAACTCTAAAATGGTTTCCTTTAGCTCCTTTAGATAGTCATTTACATTTACATTTACGGCATTTGGCAGACGCTCTTATCCAGAGCGACTTACAGGGTTATTGGTATTAGGTCAACGTAGTGTTCGGGGTCTTGCCCAAGGACCCTTATTGGTGTAGCACCCAGGTCCCTCACATGGGAAGCCAATGATGTTACCACTGTACCACACCAACCACGGTGTCTTTGATAGTTAGTCTAGCAATTCTAAATCGTTTCCCTAAATAGGGTTCTCTAAAAGGGAGTTCTCCAAAGGGCTTTCTCTAGATGACTTTTCCCAAAGGGTGTTCTCTAAAAGAGGTTCTCTACAATGGGTTCTCCAAAGAGGATTCTCTAAAGGAGTTTCTATGAAGAGAATTCTCCAAAGGACCTTCTAAAGGACTGTCTCTAAATGGAGGCTCTTTAAATGGCTTCCTCTAAAGCAGGGTTCTCTAAAGGAGGCTCTTTAAAAAGGATTCTCCAAAGAGGGTTCTCTACATTATGTTTTCTAAAGGGGGTTCTCCGAAGGGCTTTTTTTAAATGAGGTTGTCTAAAATGGGGTTCTCCAAAGGTCTTTCTCTAAATGGCTTTTTCTTAATGGCCTACTTTAAAGGGGTTTCTCTACAAGGGGTTCTCCAAAGAGAATTCTCTAAAGGAGGTTCTCCAAAGAGGATTCTCTAAAGGAGGTTCTCCAAAGAGAATTCTCTAAAGGAGGTTCTCCAAAGAGGATTCTCTAAAGGTAGTTCTCCAAAGAGAATACTCTAAAGGACCTTCTAAAGGACCATCTCTAAATGGGGTCTCTTTAAATGGCTTCCTCTGAACCAAGGTTCTCTAAGGGAGGCTCTCTTAAAAAGATTCTCCAAAGAGGGTTCTCTTCATGACTTTTTCTAAAGGGGCCTCTCTAAAGGGGTTTTTCTACACAGGGTTATCCTAAGAGGACTCTTCAAAGGGTCGTCTCTAAAAGGAGTTCTCCAGAGGATCCTCTTTAAATGACTTTCTCTAAAGCAAGGTTCTCTAAAGGAGGCTCTTTAAAAAGGATTCTCCAGAGACGAATCTATACATTACTTTTTCAAAAGGGCGTTCTCTAAAAAGGTTTCTTTACAATGGGTTCTGCAAAGAGAATTCTCTAAAGGAGGTTCTCCAAAAAGATGTCTCTAAAAGGGAGTTCTTCAAAGAGAATTCTCTAAAGGACCGTCTCTAAATGGATGCTCTATAAATGGCTTCCTCTAAAGCAGGGTTCTCTAAAGGAGGCTCTTTAAAAAAGATTCTCCAAAGAGGGTTCTCTACATTATGTTTTCTAAAGGGGGTTCTCCGAAGGGCTTTTTCTAAATGAGGTTGTCTAAAATGGGGTTCTCCAAAGGTTTTTCTCTAAATGGCTTTTTTTAATGGCCTACTTTAAAGAGGTTTCTCCACAAGGGGTTCTCCAAAGAGGATTCTCTAAAGGAGGCTCTCCAAAGAGGATTCTCTAAAGGAGGTTCTCCAAGGGGATTCTCTAAAGGAGGTTCTCCAAAGAGAATACTCTAAAGGACCTTCTAAAGGACCATCTCTAAATGGGGTCTCTTTAAATGGCTTCCTCTAAAGCAAGGTTCTCTAAAGGAGGCTCTCTTAAAAAGATTCTCCAAAGAGGGTTCTCTTCATGACTTTTTCTAAAGGGCGCTCTTTAAAGGGGTTTTTCTACACGGGGTTATCCTAAGAGGACTCTCTAAAGGGCCATCTCTAAAAGGAGATTCTCTTTAAATGGCTTTCTCTAAAGCAGTGTTTAGGATGCAGCTCTCTAAAAAATTCTCTAAAGAGGGTTCTCTACTTGGGATTTTACTGAAGGTCATTCGCTTAAGGTGTTTCTCTACAAGGGGTTCTCCAAAGACAACTTTCTAAAGGACCTTTTATAGGACCGTCTCTAAAAGGGGTTCTCTAGAGGATCCTCTTTAAATGGTTTTCTCTAAAGCAAGGTTCTCTAAAGGAGGCTCTTTAAAAAGGATTCTCCAGAGACAAATCTCTACATTACAAAAAGGATTCTCTAAAGAGGGTTCTTTACACAGCTTTTTCTAAAAGCCGTTTTCTAAAAGGGTTTCTCTACAAGGGGTTCTCCAAAGAGAATTCCCTAAAGAACCATCTCTAAAAGGGGTTTTCTAGAGGATCCTCTTTAAATGGCTTTTCTAAAGCAAGGTTCTCTAAAGGAGACTCTCTAAAAAGGATTCTCCAGAGAGGGTTCTCTACATGACTTTTTCTAGAGGGTGTTCTCTTAAGGGGTTTCTCTACAAGGGGTTCTCCAAAGAGGACTCTCTAAAGGGCCTTCTATATGGCCGTCTCTTAAAGGGGTCCTCCAGAGGATCCTCTTTAAATGGCTTTCTCTAAAGCAGGGTTCTCCAAAGGACGCTCTTAAAAAAGGATTCTCTAAAGAGGGTTCTTTACACAGCTTTTTCTAAAAGCCGTTTTCTAAAAGGGTTTCTCTACAAGGGGTTCTCCAAAGAGAATTCCCTAAAGAACCATCTCTAAAAGGGGTTTTCTAGAGGATCCTCTTTAAATGGCTTTTCTAAAGCAAGGTTCTCTAAAGGAGACTCTCTAAAAAGGATTCTCCAGAGAGGGTTCTCTACATGACTTTTTCTAGAGGGTGTTCTCTTAAGGGGTTTCTCTACAAGGGGTTCTCCAAAGAGGACTCTCTAAAGGGCCTTCTATATGGCCATCTCTTAAAGGGGTCCTCCAGAGGATCCTCTTTAAATGGCTTCCTCTAAAGCAGGGTTCTCCAAAGGACGCTCTTAAAAAAGGATTCTCCAAAGAGGGTTCTCTACATTACTTTTTCTAAAGGACTGTCTCTAAATAGGGTTCTCTATATAGGATGTTCTAAAGCAGTGTTCTCTGAAGGGCTTTCTCTAGAGGAGGCTCTTTAAAAAGGATTATCTTCCTGGCTTCCTTAGAAAGAGGTTCTCCAGTCAGGGTTCTCTATAAAGGAATAAAGAAGGTTTACTGATTTAAAACTTTGCTATTCAGTCAGGTTGACTTGTATATAATCCTCTTTCAGGCTTTAGGAGCTAATATAATTGAGCGATATATATATTTTATGCGTCGTTGTGCAGGTACTAAGAAGTTCGCATGTTATTTAACACCCACAGATTTTGAGTAAATCGGGTCCCTGGGTCTCTCCGTACATTTTCTTGACTCTGAAGCCCCTGATGTTGTAGGACTAATATGCATTTTGTCCAATTAGTGGGAAAAGTGAAAAAAAAAAAATAAAAACAGATCTGAGCGCTGTGGGCAGTCATTAACGTCAACGTTCTCAGCCAGAACATGCAAATCATTCCGAATTACATGTGTGTCTATAAACGACGCCGGAGTTGAATAATGAGCTTTCGGGACACGCTGATCGTTATTTAACAATGCAGATTCGCCTGACATTTGACACGTGATCCGTGCTGCAATCCCAACAGGCAATGCTGCTAGAACTCCCACAACTGGACGTGTAAATCCTTTGATCGAGGAGTGGAGGAGAAATCTGGCTTTCGCCTTCCTCTACGTTCCTCCACACGGGATCAAAGATTATGATTATTTTCTCAGGCTGCATTACAAACTGTTGATTAGCATAATTATTATTATTCATGGCATTAGAGGATTGGCTGGAATCACCGGGTGGAAAAGATTGACTGTCTGTGTTGGTTAGTCAGGTCTGATTTAGTGCTGGAACGATTCAGAGAGGCGGATTTGGCCCTTATGAGGTCCCTATCTGGTTAAATGCTACCCACATGCCCATCTGCTTCTGCGCAGCTGACTAGATTTTGAGACTAATCCCCATGAGTTTGGTCATTAGATGATTTGTAGACTTTATAAAGAGGTCAAGAGTGTGTGTGTGTGTGTGGACAGACAGTGTAGGAGGTGATACCTAGGTTAATAGTCAGACGGACTCGTCCGGTATCCAGCTCTAGTCGTAGTGCGTCAGCCGAGTCTCGGGATGTGGTGGCCATCAGGACGCCATAGGCTCTTTGCGATCGGAACCTGAGCGTGACGTCCTCGGCTTCCGTGTGCATGGCCACTGGCAGCTGGATCTTCATGAACTTACTGCCGTCATAGCTGAGGATTGTGGCATCTGTGGATAAAGGACACGGGTTAGCAGTTTATTAGCATATCTTACATTTGGTTAATTCAGAAATTCTACAAAAACAGAAACCTTGGAATGAAAATATCATTAGAGAACCAGTACTAAAAAAACAGCTGGGTGTAATCTTGGTAGCGGATCATTGTTAGCAGCGCACTGACCCAGACATGGTGGTGCTAAGCTAACGTGTGCTATTCTGGTACGTATTTGATCAGACCCAGCCGTGTCCACTCACTGTCCACTGTATTGGACACACATATCTTGTTGGTCCATGCTGTAGAGGCAGGAAGTCATCTGTTGCTGCTGCACAGTTTGTGTTAGTCATCCTCTAGTCCATCATCAGTGGACACAGGATGCTGCTGCCCACAGGACGCTGACGGTCGGATATTTTTGGCTGGTGGACTTTTCTCAGTGAGGGGTTTATAGACACCAGGAGCAGTCCTGATCTCTGCAGATCTCTGGGCTGCAAAATCCCCATCTAAACCTACGTCCTAAAATCGTTCACCGATTCAATCCTGAGTCAATCCATCACGTTTATATGAAGTTTCCTTTTCAGAAAAATTCTAATCCTGGCCTCTTTTAAGGAAGATCGAGGCCTGAACCACCTGAGGAACCCCTAAGGAACCCTGTTTTTTTTCCCTCAGCAAGTACTTGAATTGTATCTTTTATTGTTCCAGACATTCACGTTCAGACGCACAACCCCCGTAAACAGACAACAAGGCACTCTGGAAGTATTATCTAATATACCACACGCACTTGAGAGAAACGTAATCCATCATCTCAGCCATCTTTAATTACCAGGGAGTCAATAACGTGAAAAACGTGGCTAACGAATGTGTTATTAAACCGAGAGCAAACGAGCGATGGCAGCTGAGAGCTGCTCTTCATTTTGTTTGCTCTGTCATGCTGTAATTATTACCTGGAAGGCAAACATTATAGGTTTGTATAGGAATTTATTAGCGCTTAGTTCTGACATTTCTAATAGTGAAAAGTTAAAAGGAGGGAAAAAAAAACAAAAAACAAAACACACGTCATTCACAGGCATTGTGTATCATTCAGAATCAACTTTAGTGATCCCAGAAACGCCCTGAGATCCGGTGATGTCAGTAATGCATTACTTATTAACTGATATGACCATTTTTTTAAGTAACAGTAATCTAACATGTTACTGTTTCTAATCCAGTAATCAGATTAAAGTTACTTATCCAAATCACTGTGCATTACTATTTTGGTAATTTTTTAGTATAAAGATATATTTTTGTTTTCTTCTTGCGTCTCGCGGAGTGACGTCTGGCCTACGAGAAGTTCGGAGTCGCGGCTCGGCGTCGGTCAGATTTACAGAGCAAATCCACCAGGTGGTGTGAAGCAGAGAGTGATTAATGCAGGAGGTCCAACACCACCCACCACCACCACCACCCAAACTACAAAAACTGGATCTCAACTTTAAATGTCAGGAGATTCACTGTTACTGTTAAAACGCATTTCCAATAAAGTGAGAATTCGTAAAACTGGGTGTTGTTTTTATGTTGAGGTGGCCAGGGGGGTTACTTTTTAAAGGAGGAATCAGTAATCAGTAATCACATGACTTTTTCAAATGTAAGTATAACATCACTGCTGAGATCCGTCAGATCGAGAGCGGACAAACTGCCGAAGACGTCTCACCATCCAGGAAGTGTATCGGATTAAATGTGTTGCCAGGAACACGATTCCATGCTGCGGATGCGGCTCCACGTGCCGCGTTTCACACGAGCGTCTTGACATCATCTTTATGTAGCGTGTGTAAAGACGAGGCAGGCGATGACACGGACAGGGTGTCGAGACTTAATAAGGGGACACTCTGGGGCATGTTGACTGATCCCGAGTATAATTCAATTTCCCCGACACGTGGATGACATTCGCGTAGTTAAACAAGTGCGCGAATGAGAAAGCTGATCAGAATAAGAAGTCTGGGGTACGACACCGAGACCTACTGCATGTCACCAGTTGCTTTAACCCAGATCAGCCATAACATTAACACCGGGCAGGTGAAGAGAATAACATGTCGAGTGGTGGGATACAGAATATTAGACAGCAAGTGAACAGCGGGTTCCTGAAGCAGGGAAGAATGGGTGAATGTAAGGATCTGAGCCACTGAAAGCTAAACTGTGATGTCTAGACGACTGGCCTATCTCGGAAACAGCAGGTCTTGTGGGGTGTGTCCCAGTGGTTAGGACACAATAAAAGTGGTCCGAAAACGAACTTTTTTTTTCCCAATCAACTAATTAATCAATCGCTCTGCAGTTGACCCAATTTTGTTTTTCTTTTTCTGAAGCCTTGTGCTGGTTTTAAAATCTCGGTCACTTCCCGATATCGAGCTGCGCTACAGTTCATCCTGTTAACAGAGACGCTCTTTAACATCTGGCTTTGCAGAGTACAGTCCTCTGGTTCCCCTACAGGACAAAACCTCAGAGATAATTAGGCGAGACAGGATGAGGGAGGATGTTTGGGATTCAGACAGGAAACCAGACTGCTTTATTAAAATCAGGAGCACTGTATCATTTAAACCCCCCCCCCCCCCTCTATCTCTCTGTCTCTCTCTCTCCCTCTCAGTCCCCTGATACCATATGCAGTGGTCAGGGTTTACCGCAGGCTGGAACACTCTGCACCGCTAACTTTGTTTGACGGCTTCTCGTCCCGCCGCTGCTGCCTTTAGTGTAGCAGAAAATCAAGACACATCACAACAGCTGGCCTGAGACTCCGCCTAGCGTGAGGGGAAAAAGAGCGTGTGTTAAAAAGAGTGAGACCCGCGTTCCAGCTTTCCTGTGACACCCACACCATGTCTGGCACACCATGATGAAGCTTATATAACATTAATGTGCATCTCCAGGTGTGATGAACATCTGGCGTGTTCAGTTCCCTCTCACGACCATTCGCAGATGAATTATTCCCATATAGATTCACAGCAGTGTCGATGGATTCCGATTGGTCAGCAGGTCTGACACATCACATCGCTCATTGAAATGCATTACCGTTTCTATAGCAACCTGTCATTCACAGGATGTTTCATACAAACTGATTGATAATAGGGTGTTTTCACACGATTCAGCCATCAAAATGATTAGTCAGCTGTTTTTGCGCCGCGACTGGACTTTAGCCCTCTAGGCTTGCCGTAGTCAGAGCCCATACTACCGCCCTGACACAGGTATATCAGGCAGCTGTGAAGGTCTGTGAGCTCTGGAGGAAGTACAGTGAGAAGAGAAAGAGGACTGACGACCTGTTAGAGCTGAAACACAACAGAAATACAACCAAGTCCTCTTTCAACTTAAATCACAATGTGAACACAGAGCAGTTTATGTGGATTGAGTTTAATTCACTTTTAATTTCATTGACATATTAACTTATTATTAACAAGTGAGAGGAAAAAAAGGTGGTGAAGAGATTAAATAGATTATTATCCACAGATTATGGATTAAAATATATGTTGAATAAAGCATTCAGACTGTTCCAACAACTACAAAACAACAACAACAATAATAATAATAATAATAACAATAATAATAATAATTTGCTTGCTAGTTTATTCATTATATTTATTTATTTCTCCATACATATTGAGTGTAAAATAGTATTAAACATCATCCTCATCTTGTAACGCTATAAGACCATATTTTTGCTTTTGTTTGTTTGATTGTTTATTTATTTGTTTATTAATTTGTTCACAACTTCATTTGTTTGTTTCTTTTTGTTAATTTGTTTGTTTACTACTTTGTTTGTTTGTTTATGTATTTATTTGTTAATTTGTTTGTTCAACACTTTGTTTATTTGCTTATTTTTGTTAATGTGTTTGTTTACTACTTTGTTTTTGTATTTTAGTTAATTCGTTTGTTCATTACTCCATTTATTTGTTTGTTTGTTTATTTATTTATTTATTTGTTAATTCGTTTGTTCACTACTTCATTTATTTGTTTATTTTTGTTCATTTGTTCGTTCACTACTTTGTTTTTTTATTTGTGTTCATTTGTTTGTTCACTACTTCATTTATTTCTTTGTTTGTTTGTTTATTTATTTGGTAATTTGTTTGTTCACTACTTTGTTTATTTTTGTTTATTTGCTTGTTTATGACTTTGTTTGTTTATTTATTTATTTGTTAATTAATTTGTTCACTACTTAATTTATTTGTTTGTTTATTTATTTGTTAATTTGTTCACTACTTTGTTTATTTGTTTGTTTATTTTTTTGTACATTCATTTGTTCACTAGTTTGTTTTCTCTCTGCATGTTCACTGTCTAGACTGTCTGTATATTTTCTTCTGTATTAATTAGATAAAAGAGGAAACAAATAAAAACTGTCTGGGAGAAACAAGGCCCTGGTCACCTCGTATCCCAGAGCAGACCATCAGCCCGGGTATTTTTCCACTCCTTCATTACAGAAGCTGCAGGTTTATCAGGCATCTGTGGGACAAATCCATTACAAAAGACCCGACACTCAAACCTGAGTATTGCAGCAGTCATTTTTCACCCCCAGCATCAGGAGGAATCTTATAGACGTGTATTACATTACAGTGGAGCAAACAAACCCGATGTGATAAAGCGAACAGACGGAAAGCTGACTCCTGGAATAAGCTCAGACTATTTACATTATAAATGTTGCCGGAGCCGCGTTTGTATCCGTCTCTCGGACCGAGCGGGATCCCTGTCAGGACCGTGCCATATGGGAGCTGACTAACCGTACCCAGAAAGGATAGGACCTTTTTGGAAAATCTTGCAAAGCGCTGCAGAAAATAAAATGATCCACAACACTGTCAGCTTTAATGGAAGAGGGTCAGATTTATTATATACACGGGATACGGTGTTCCTGTAGTGGTCCACTGCTGTTCAAATTTTCCTCCAGGGGCCCTGAAATGAATTTTTCATGCTTCTGCGCGTAGCTTACATCAAAAAAGTATCTTTCAGCATATGTCAAGGTTGGACCATACCAGTAGACTAGCGTGCTTCAGGAAAATCTCTCAAAACGCCGTGAAACATGGTGTGGCAAACGTGAGGGGGCAAAAAAGTTTAGAAAACTGAGGAGTTTTTTTAGGGATTCTGTCGGTGTGTGTGTGTGTGAGTGTGTGTGTGTGTGTGTGTGTGTGTGTGTGTGTGTGTGTGTGTGTGAAGGTTTGTTTAAACACAGGGAACGTATTTATTAAGTGTTTTAGGGTCTCGAAGTCTTCGTCACCCTTCTGGCTGTGTGTTTAATTTTATTATTCACACTGAATTAAAGACGTTATGGTTTATTTAAATGTAAAACTTATAATTTTTTGATAAAGGGGCAAATGTACTGAGGCCAATTTTTTTTATAGCAAAAGAATATTAATTTTTTTTTCTTGATTAATTCATTTTTTATTACTTTTAACAACATGTATGAACGCCATCCTGCAGAATCCTTACATGACGTCCCAGATGTGGTCATGTGACCATCATCTGGTGTCTCTCGTAGACGTGTGTGGTGGTCCATTGTCCTGTTAGAAGAGGACAAACCCGTTAGAATGAATACAGGATATGAACTGGTGAAACTCGTCACACACAGTGTTCACCTGTCAGAGACGTCTGGAGGTGTCCCAGGGGTCCAACGGGATTCCAGCTTAACAAACCCCACACTGTTATGGAGACACCACTAAACTGTAAAGTCCAGGCTGAACACACTTTAGCCTACATGCTCACATTTTCTGGAATACTAATCACACACACACACACACACACACTTGGACACATTTAGCGCAATACTAGAAACACCCCAGAAGACCTGATGTTTTGGAGATCACAATTTGGTGCTTGTGTTGCCCATTTTTCTTACTTCCAAGGCAATGTGCCTTGTGTCGTTGCACACGTGCATTTTATGGTGTATTGTGTAGTTTGTAGTCCTGTGTAGCACCTTGTTCCTGGAGGAACGTTGTCTCATATCACTGTGGACTTCACACCACTGTATATGGCTGAAAGGACAATAAAAACCACTTGACTTGACTTAACGCCTAATAACTGCTCTCGACAGGTGCCATTGCCAACTGTGGACTACCAGGGGGCAGCCATGGCCTAGTTGTTAGGGAACTGGTCTTGTGATCGGAAGGTCACAAGGTCAAGGGTAAGACGTGACTGAGGTGCCCTTGAGCAAGGCACCTAACTCCCCCAACTGCTCCCTGGGCGCCGTGGTTTGGGGCTGCCCCCCGCTCCAGGCAGGTGTATTCACTGCCCCCTAGTGTTCACTTTTCACATTGTAATGAGGTAATCAATGATATTCAGTCCACCTGTCAGTTTTAATGTTATGGCCGGTCGGTGTATATGTACTACAGTATATACCTGTAATATCATTATTCTATAAATGTATAGACCCAAAACAGGTCGAGAACGCGTGCTATAGTACCAACCTTTGTACCCTATCGTGCTAAAGTCACGATCTGACAGACAGATCAGATGTTCAACACACGAGCGTGACATTTCAAAACATCAATCACGTCCTGAGATCTGCACCGGAGCTCGGGCAAACCGGCTCAGCAGTGTAAACTCTTGCTCCTCCAACGCAAACAAATCAGAGGAGATGAAGCCGAACGCGGAAGCGAACGGAACGGCGGCGGTGGCGCCAGCCCGCTGTTTCTCTCCGAGCCGAACTACGCCTGAGAGGAGACGCAATTACAATAAACAGCAACATCTGGCACCGTGCACGCGGGCCAAGTTGGAAAGATACCGCCTCTCAGGCACACATCAGCCATGTGGGAAAGAGCTCTGTCTAATTACACTCCCAGGGACAACACACACAGAAGACACTCGAAAAAACCTCCCAATTAGGTCCAGGTTTTTCTGCATGTGTGAGCAGCACCATGACAGCAGGGTTGGAGGGTCACAACTGTCTTTTTTTTTTTTTTAACGTTTAGAAATTAGAGTCACTAACTAACCAGCTGCTATGAAGCTTAATGAGACGCTCTAAGCACTTCATATCAGGCAGTCATAGGCGTTCATATACTCATATACATACACACCCACAGTCCTCGGACAGTCTTCTGTAGTCCTACAAGAGATGCGGAGAGAAACTACAAATGAAATGAATGTGAACTATTTAGCCTTACTGTGTTTGCACACAGAAGGAATGTGACCTCTGCATTTAACCCATCCGTGCAGTGAAACACACACACCAGTGAACACTAGGGGGCAGTGAACACACTTGCCTGGAGCGGGGGGCAGCCCCAAACCACGGCGCCTGGGGAGCAGTTAGGGGAGTTAGGTGCCTTGCTTAAGGGCACCTCAGGGGGATCGAACCCGCAACCTTCCGGTCACGAGACCGGTTCCCTAACCACTAGGCCACGGCTACATATACACAGGCTGGTGGTGGGGGGCTGCCATTCCATTGAACCCCTGGTACATCTACAAACGTCTTTGACAGGTGAACAATATAGTAGTTTTCCATTCGGAAGGCAGTATAAGGTGCCCAATCTGGGCAGCATCTTGATTGCAATAGATATGTGTCCTTCTCACTGACTGGTCTTGTGACCAGAAGGTCCCCGGTTCGATTTCTGCACAGGGCGAGACACGACTTAGGTGCCCTTGAGCAAGGCACCTAACTCCCCCAACTGCTCCCTGGGCGCTGTAGTTTTGGGCCGCCCCACACCCCCCACTCCGGGCAAATGTGCTCACTGCCCCCTAGCGTTCACTGGTGTGTGTGAGTACAGCGGTTACATTCCTCTGTGTGTAAGCACAGTAGGCAAATAGTTCAATTTCACTTTCACTTCACATCATGCAGATCACCAGCTCGGAGTTCCAGCGCTCAGTTTTTAAAAACATGGCGGACAGACTCACCTCAAGAGACGAGTTTGTCTACAAATATACGTTATTTTTATCATTTTTACTTTACTACTGCATGTATTTATGTTAATGAGCATGTTTAAGATAGTTTTAAGTTTTTTTAAGTTAATTTTACTGCATTAATTTAAATAGTAAAACCCGACAGACCGCCGTTAGCTTAGCTAGCAGAGTTAGCTACAGCTAGCTAACACAGTCGTCCAGATATAAAATGTCGAGGATACTTTTAAGTGACTAACTTGTAGATCACAGTTATTAGAGGCAGAGGACTTTTATAAAAGCTCGGCATGAGGAAGAGGTGATTGGTTGGTTGTTGTCTTTATTGTAACTTGTAGCACAATGTCTATGCTTACCTTCATACCAAATGGTCAAAACTGCTGCTAAACACAATGTTTACATCTCTCTCTCTCTCTCTCTC
>JAOVVF010000033.1:1147358-1164741 GCA_028565595.1 Duopalatinus emarginatus | reverse complement strand
TATGATTATGACTCAGTGATATGATTCAGTGACATTGAATAAGATATGATTATGACTCAGTGATATGATTCAGTGACATTGAATAAGATATGATTATGACTCAGTGATATGATTCAGTGACTTTGAATAAGATATGATTATGACTCAGTGATATGATTCAGTGACTTTGAATCCGATATGATTATGACTCAGTGATATGATTCAGTGACTTTGAATCCGATATGATTATGACTCAATGATATGATTCAGTAACTTTAAATAAGATGACTCAGTGATTATGACTCAGTGATATGATTCAATGCTGAGATTCAGGACATTTCATAACATTTTGTTCCTGGGAATAAAACCTGAAATGACCTCCTGATCCACCATTCCAGCAACAAGCGACAGTAAACATTAATTAATTCATTAAATAAATAAATAAATAAATAAAACACCCACCTCTTTCGCAAGAGCGCCCCAGAAACCCGGTAGCGGCGCAGTCGCATACGTATCGATTCCACCCCTCTCTGCAGATCCCGTTGTTCTGACAGGGGTTACTCAGACACTGCTTGGGCGATTCCTTGGAACACGACGGCTTCACCCCTACCGCCTTCTGGGCCTCGGCCATGCGGCGGACGTCTTTACTCTGGCCGTCGACGAAGAGGTCTCGAACGCAGCCCACGAAACCGTAATTCAGCAGCGCCGTCCACACCTCAGTGGGAAACACCAGACCCGCTCGGTTCTCAGGAAGACCACCAAGGTACAGGTGATCATCCAGGTCCAGGATCTCGCTCTCACCTGGAGCCTGGTAGGGAGTCCGGACCGTGTTGACCGAAATCGTACCTGAGAACACAGACGAGTGGAAAAGTCAATGTCCAGCTATAAATAAAAAAAAGCAGAGCATTTCAGTGTCTTCAAGGTCTGAAGATATCGGTGGAAGTTAATAGGGAAGTCGATAGAGACAAAAATATGTTTCATTAGTGTTCGGAGTCGATGCAGAGTCACTCTGTGTATTGACTAAACACTTTGGCATGTTTTTCTTAATTATAAATGAGCATTTTGTATTGAACCACAGTGGCGTGAAGTGGGAGTCATTTTCTGTCTTCCACTGACATGCTCTAAATCTTCCTTTATTTCCGCAGCCGGTGCAATAAAAAAAACCCAGAATGGTGACAGGAATCAATTACTTCAGCAGAACTTGACTCACTGTCCCTTTAGAAACACTCATACGGAGAACCTCGGCTTCACGCCTGAAATCTGGACACGGTCACAAACGCTTCTCTGATTGGTTCATACTTTTATTGTTTATTTTTTATATTTTTATTGTGATTTGTTATTTCTTCTTTTTTTAACGATTCACTCATTTTCATATATGATTCACAGTCATTTTTACATGACATTTTTTTTACATTATATGTTTGTTACATGATTTTTACATGATTCCCATTGAATCCCATTGAATCAGATATGACTATGACTCAGTGATATGATTCAGTAACTTTGACTCAGTTATGATCATCAATAAGTGATATGATTCAGTACCTGTGAATCAGATATGATAAGGACTGATAGTTACACACCAGTTCAGACTTACTGCTGGCCAGGTTTTATTAAGGTCAGTTTAATTATATTAGTATCTATTTGTTAAATATTGATATTAATATATGAATAAAAATAAAATAAAATTAAATTTAATTACAAGGGGTCCAAAATAACACAAAAGAATTTTTTTAAAAAGGTAAACGAATTAAAATAAATATAAAATGTTATTACAGTCAGTTTAATTATGTTAATATCTATTTGTGAATATTAATATTGATATAAGAATAAAATAAAATAAAATAACACAAAAAAATTTGGTAAAATATGTCAAAGAATTAAAATAAATATAAAATGTTATTAGTCAGTTTAATTATATTAATATTGGTAAATTAAAATTGGTAAAATTTCAAAGAATTAATAAATTTATTTTGGTACCTTACTTATAGTCAGTTTAATTATATTTGTATCTATTTGTTGTATATTAATATTGATGTATGAAAATAAAATAAAATAAAACAAAATAAAATAAAATAAAACAAAATAAAATAAAATAAAAGTGTCCAAAATAACACAAATGAAATTGGTAAAAAATTTACAAGAATTATTTTTTTTTTCCTGATATGATTCATTTAATTCTCAGGTTTGTTATTACACATGGTTATAAATTATTTATAACACGTACAGTATTTCCATAAGGTATAATTGGGTCAGGAAGCCACGCCCTCTTGTTTACATCAGTGGACATTTCTACACACAATCATTCACTAATCCCCGGTCACAGTAATCACTCACGGACATGACCAGACTGTTAAACGATGCCGAGGGGATCGCTCGGGTATGATGGATCGTTTAGCTCGAGTCTTGTGGATCTTTAGTTAATAGCCTATAGCGATGCTACAGCCACACTCAGTGATCTATAACACAGATACACAGAGCAGGCGGACTGGACCGTCTGTACAGAGTCCATCAGAGACAGAGAAATCACAGGCACTTTCACGTGGGCTGAACAGCACACCATTATCATAGCAACGTGTCAAGGTGCACTTACGTTTAAGTGGCTTTGAAATCAAATAATTTGTCTCTGAGGACTGATGGTTACAACACACCAGACTTACTGCAGGCCAGGGTTTATTCAGGTCAGTTTAATTATATTAGTATCTATTTATGGAATATTAATATGGATATTTGAATAAAATAAAATAAAATAAAATAAAATAAAAATGTCCAAAATAAAACAAATTGGCAAAAAATGTAAAAGAATTAGAATAAATATATAATTTTATCACGATTAATTATATTAGTATCTATTTGTTGAATATTTATATTGATATATGAATGAAAAATAAAATAAAATAATGGTGTCCAAAATAACACAAAGAAAATTGGTAAAAATGTAAAATAAAATAAAATAAAATAAAATAAAAGGTGTCCAAAATAACACAAAAATAATTAGCAAAAAATGTAAACAAAATTAAAATAAATATAATTTTTTTTAAGGTCAGTTTAATTATAGTAGTATCTATTTGTTAAATATTAATATTCATATATGAATGAAAATAAAATAAAATAAAATAAAGGTGTCCACAATAACACAAAAGAAATTAATAAATGTAAAAGAATTAAAATAAATATAAAATTTTATTATGATTAGTTTAATTATATTAGTATCTATTTGTTGTATATTAATATTGATAAAATAAAATAAAATAAAATAAAATAAAATAAAATAAAATAAAAGTGTCCAAAATAATACAAAATTAATTGGTAAAAAATGTAAAAGAATTAAAATAAATATAAGATTTTACTAAATTATAAAACCATAATATGATAAAATAATTAAATTACAAAACAGACATAAATGCCACATGCTGATGGACTGAAAAAAACGTCCAACTAAAGAGTAACATCGAGGAGCAGAAGCAACACAAACAGCTTTTACCAGATGTAAACATCTGGAGGTCAACCCCCTGCTTAGCCTGCCGTTGAACCTGGCCAGAGCGAGCACAGCTGGAGGGACGTGATGGTGTCCGGCTCTTGGCAGGAGCTCCGGTGTCCATAACCGGTCACGTCCTCCCCAGGCAGCGGCTAACGAACTCACTCCATCAGGCTCATTACTGAGGAGGGTTATCACACTCGGGCTCAGGCTCGAAGGACTCACACAGTGCAGAGGGTGCACATTTAAGTTCCCTCGTTCTCAAACACACCACCAGGAGCGACTATTCATCTCTGCCACTAGAAACAATCTGCAGCTGCAGCTAGTTTGTGAAAAGCAAGCGATAGCAAATATGCTGCAGAACAGGAGAAATAATGGAGAATGAAATTTAATTTAGAATAAAGGAAGAAAAGAGGAGGAAGTAATCAGTATATAGCAGGATTACTTCCACCAGTTTATTCAGTTCTTTGGGAAAAAAAGAAAAGTCTTCCAATAAGCTTTATAGCAATAAGGGAAATCATAATAATAAATAAAGAACATATTCATTTATCATTTCATTAGAGGAAACAAATCATCCAGAAATTTAAAAACAAATCAAATAGCAATTGTTTTGATTCAGTTTCTTCCAAATAATAAAAAAATGAAACCCACATTTAAATAATTTCTGTGAGCTTGCTGTAATATAAAGTAATATCTCCATAATGTGTTTGACAAACAAACTAGTCATAAAACTAACCCCCCCCCCACTTTTTATAAACATGTTATAAACTTGTCATAAACACCTGATGCTGATGCTGGAGTTTTTATGACTGTGAATTTGTGTCTGTTTCAGAGATCTCTTCATGGTTGAGGCTAAATCTGGGATCTCATTAGCCTAATTTAGGAGACATCTAAGCAGAGATGTTATGAAATATACTTCATAACTGGTGACATTAAATATTCACAGCAAGCATTTAAACAATTTAATAATGTAATTTGTAGTTGTTGATGCCAAAACAGTCTTTTATTATATTATTATATATTTTTATATATATATTTATATATTTAAAATATTTATTTATATATTTAATTAGTTAGTTTGAAAATACAACTAGCTTATTTATTTATCTGCTTGTTTTTGAAGTGTTTTTATTATTATTTTGAATGACCTTATTTAATTACTATTTGTTTTAATCTTTTTTATTTATTAAAAATCTATTTTGTTTATTTTTTTTATATTTTTCAATAAATAATTTTGCAATATAAATCATTTTATTTGTTTAAGATTCAATTTATTTATTTGTTTCTTTGTTTGTTTATGTTTTTTTACATCGATTTTATTTATTTATCTAAAACCTGTTTATTAAAAAAACTGTTCTCTTAAACACATGATTGACTAATTAAAAAAAAAATAAAAATAAAAAATGACTGACTGATGGATTTTGAATATTTTTTAGGACTGAAGAATCTAAACTGTCCATATATTTTTTTTAATTCCAGGAAATGCATTTTATTTTTGTATAGTTATAATATTAATATTTATAATATATTCATCATCAATTCAGCAGTGGTTATGTCTCAGAGACTGGATTTACCTACTGCACAGACACTGTGATATTCCACGGTCAGCTTTGTGTGTGTGTGTGTGTGTGTGTGCGTGTGTGTGTGCTGACTCAGTAATTGCAGAGTGTAAAATCTCCTCTGGCATTAACATCAGCACAAAAACTTTGCACTGTGCTCCATGGCTGAGCAGCTGCATGCAAGCCTTACAGAGTGATGTATAACACATGCCGCCACCGGACTGTGGAGCAGTGGAAATGTCTACTGTGGATTGACTAATCACGAGTCTGGGTTTAGTGAATGCCAGGGGAATGTTGCCTGGCAGACTGGCATTGTGCCAAATGTAATACTTTGGCATTCCAGGACATTTAGGATTTAATTAGTTTTAACTTTGTGGAAACAGTTTGTGGACGGCCCCTTTTTTCTGTTCCAACAGTGCCTATGGATTTACTACAGGACGACAGAAACAATTCTCCATTTTTTTCTAAAAAAAAAATAATCTAAAAAAAATTATCCAAAATTTGTTTAGATAAATAAATTAAATTAAATAAAAACTTTTTTAGATAAATAAATTAAATAGATGTAAAAAACCCACAAAGAAACAAACAAATAAATACTTGATCTTAGGAACAAAATATTAAAACAAAATTATTTATTTAGAAAATACATATAAATAAATAAACAAAACAGATTTTTAATAAATAAATGTAAGACACGCGTTCCTAAGTATGTAGCTGAAGCCTGTATATATTTTTTTAGCTACATATCCATGCACTATTACTACAGTTCAGTGTGTGTGTGTGTGTGTGTGTGTGTGTGTGTGTGTGTGTGTGTGTGAGATAAATGGGGTTAGTAGCATCATATGTTGCATATCAGCCATGCTCGATTAAACGCGCGACTCGGAGGCCATCCTGCAGTCTCTTACTAAGTGCGAGAGCGTGGCGATCTGCCAGTACCCCGGCGCAGACTCTCCTCCTCACCTGTAACCAAATCACACTCACATGCCAGGCTTGACGTAACTACACTGCACTAACGCCCAGTCGGAGCGCTGGACTCAGCTAGCCGAGATGCTAAGTAAAGAGAGATGAAAGTGGATGTTTTATGAGTGAGAAGTGAAGCTAATGCCTGTAGCAGTGCTTTTATCTCCAGTATCCATGTCTCTTTATATCAGTCTTGTCAGGGTGTTTGTTTCTTCCTTCCTCTAGTTGTGTCACTGCTCTTTTTTTCCCACCTCCGTCTGTTTCAGAGTCACTCTTTATGACTGTTTTTTTTTTTTTTTGGGCCTGTATGGATATTGACTTAAATTTCCCACCATCTATAAGCAATTCCACATGGCTGAGAGTGGATCAATCTCTCAGAGCTTCTTCACATAACGTCTAAATGCACATCGCTCCACTCTACAGTAGTATATACTGCATAAACTACTTCCTCAGGTATCCTATATCCTACACACACACACACACACACACACACACACACACACACATACACACAGGGCGTGTATGTACGGGGGGAATTGATTAAGATCAATTAATTGATTAAGACTTGAACTCAGTATTTTTTTTTTGGGTGGGGTCAAAACATTTCTATATCCTTGTAAACTATAATGTTAAATATTATAATAAATGTAAAGGATCCATGCCTGGGAGAATCTTCACACACCCCTAAAGTAGATCGTACCATTCCATTTTCCCTCTCGTCTGCCTGTCTCGCGCTAATTTTTGGCCACATGTCTTGCGTCTTCACTAAGGTGCACAATATGTGCAGGCCAAGGCTCTGAGTGTAAGTAGCTGCTATCCAGCTTTCTTAAATCCACTTTATTACCTTCAGTAAATCACTCACATTAAGATGTTAGGTTAGATTGTTCAAATTCACCAGTCCACCTTAAATGCTGCTGTGACAACACAGGATTCAGGCTGAAGATGTGCTTTTCAGACGTAGCTTTAAACTTAACGTCTTTGGTTTTTAAGGTGGAATATGAATCCAGGTTCAGTTTTCTGTGGGCTGTTTGTAACGTCTGCACAACATGAACAAATGTTTAAAACTCAAAAACCGTCTCTACTGAGGCTCAATGTAACACATGGAACATTTTAAGGTGGAAGTGTAAATGTGTTTTAAGGTGGAATGGAAACTGTGAACATAAATCTAAAAGTTTCAGACTCTGGTGTCTGTAGAAGTGAGGGATTAGTGGCCCAGATGAAATATCAGAATTATTATTATTGGTTCAGAATTGATGAACACATGGTTCCTGTAGGAGAGATCCTGTAGAATATGAAAGCGGATGACGGTAGCATCCAGTAGCATTGTGTGTGTTGATGTGGGATTGACTAGCTGGTCTTTTTGCCCAGTAATATATCGTTTATGAGCCCAAATGTACCAAGCATTACAGTGAGCACACTAGGAGGAGGAAGAGGAGGAGGAGAAGCATGTTTACTACAGTTATAATTATTACTATTAGTAGTAGTAGTAGTAGTAATAGTAGTACAGGGAGATTCACTCGAATGAGGCCTAATAAGAATAAGAAATAACATGCTCAGTATACGGAGCTTCGAACAAGCCAGAACGGCCCTGTGTCAGAGCGATGAGGAAGGCGCCGGACAGCCATACCCCTTCACTTAGTCGTTTGACTGGACTAAGCAGCGTGTCTTTATGGTGTGAACATATTGGGTCATCAACGGCGAATTTAGTAATTGATGGTGTTCATAATGCACCCTCAAAGAAGAAACTGGAAACCACTGACATTCAGGAACATCCAGGATGGCATGTAATGCATCAATTACACATAAGACAAGGTATGTATCGTATGTATTTTTTTGGTTCTGATTTCTTCATCCTAACTGGAGTTGTAATGGAATATCCGGGGCCTCTTTCGAGTGAATCTCCCTGTATTAGTAGCAGTAGAAACAGTAGGAGAATTAGTCATTTGGTAAATGATTTCCACATCTCCCCTGCCATTTCCATCAGTCTCTCACCAGACTCTCCTCCAGAGCCAAGCAGCTACTGATGGGATTCATAAACCATGTGACATGGAGATGAAAAAGCCCAATGCTGCACACACACTGAAGCTCACACACTCCTGTGACGGCTGGTTTAAATGTTACTTTCATCTGATGAATTATTAATCAAAAGAGAAAGGTCCCAGAACGAACAGCGCAGGGTTCACACACAACAAGACCAGACCTGGATTAGATCATCACACACACACAGAAGTGGAGTTAAACCATTCTGGTGAAGACGCTCCAGTCTGCGGACATGCTGGAGTCGCTCCAAGGCGGTCATACAACACCAGATTATTATCTACTGAGCAGACGTCGATTGACAAGATGGGGTAAATATTGTAAATGCGTAGACACCCCCCTTCCCGGGGTTACACACAACAGGATTTCGGGACAGAAAATAGGGACCAAACTTATGTTTTTACTTCAAGGAAACATATGATAAAAAAGTAAAAAAAAAAAAAAAAAAATGTAATAAATAAATAAAAATTAAAATAAATGAAAATTCAATATACATAATAATAATAATAATAAAAATTAAATTAATGATAATAAAAATAAAAATAAATAAATTAATAAAAATAAAATAATTAAACGAGGCACAAATGCTATGATATAAAACTAGTAATGTATTTATACATTTAATATCAGTCTCGTTTGCGGCATACTGTGGTTATATAACATTTAAGGCCTTACAAAAGAAAACCCTGCGTTTAAAAATCCCCTCTGATTTTCGACACACTGCCTACACACTCTTGGACTTGACACTTTCACTTTAATACTCTGTATTTTTCTATGTTTCCTTTCCTTTGGGACAATAATGAGTAAATTATGCAGGTGGCATCCTTCCCAACCGCTCTCGACGTCTCCGATTTGATAAAGCATGATAAATGGAACTATTCATAACTTTCCGAGGGACGACGAGGGCTGAACATGACAAATTGCCTGGGTTGTGTGTGAGTTCACACTGTCAGGGGCTTCACTGTATTATAAAGAGTAGACGCTCGGAAACCGGGTGCGTCTCTGACGCCTGGGCTGCTTATTGAATTGTTTTGATATCGGTGCTGATGACCCGAGGAGTTTGTCGAGCGTTTCCGCTGGTTGTATCCCGTCGGGTGTCTGCTACGGCAGTGAGTTCCAGCGTGGGCGTGGAGTACACCCGGGTCACGGATTTGATGCGAGAGGAAAAAAAAAAAAAAAACAGCCGATTGCATTATCCTGCATCTCAGTCGGCACGGTAACAGGCTCGGTCCTCGGAGGAAATCGGCTCTCGTTTCCATAGCAACGCAAGTCAGAGAGAGAAAGAGAGAGAGAGAGGGAGAAAAAGAGAGGCCGCGAGGAAAAAGAAAGAGGCAGGGCGGAGGGAAAGAAGCCGAACAAAATGGACGAGATGTGGAACGAGATAGGGGGATTGGGAAAACGAGGAGGTGGGGAAGAAATAGATTTGGAGTGTGAAGGGATCAGCGATGTCGATCAGAATGCACAGCACTCGCCTTTAATCGTCTGATACTCACACAAGCACTGAAATGGAATTTATTTAAGCTTAATGCGCAATAGAATCTATTAATCTTTAATAAGGCTCGGCCCGAGCTTAAAGCAGGGATTCAGGGCTGCGTTTGGGGTGGAATTGTTAACTCACAGGGTCCAGACTCGGATTACTCATGGATTCGGGTTTCCAGAGCGTCAGAGGTGGTATTATACTGGAGAGAGAGTGATGAGTGCGGTTCCCTCGCTGCGAGTGTTTGGAAAAGGATTACGGTCCAGCGAGGGACTTTAAGTGTGCTGTGGTTCGAGGACGATGCTGGCAGGCTCTGTGGAAGACGATTAAAACCAACAGTCTGATTAAGATCCCAGGCAACGCACTTTATATTAATATACAATGTTGTTCAGTGAGGCCTTATCAGACATGCTGAATATTCAGAAAGGCCAGATTCAGGGTCAGCGGTGTAATTTGTGCTGAGGACGTTCCTCTTGATCAGAGTCAGGAACCCGTGTCTTTTGGTCTGTTTTTGGTTTAAATATTTAACACACATATATTTTGGAAATAACAGCCTTGATTTATCTCATTACAAGTAATGTGTAAATTCATAATTGCATCTACTCATATATACACCGACCACTGACCAATGAAGTGAGTAACATTGATTATCTGATCATGATGGCAACTGGTGCGATACGTTAGGCAGCAACTGACCTGTCAATTCTCAAAGTTGGTGTGTTGGAAGAAGAAGAAACGGGCAAGTGTAAGCCAAACCTGAATGACTTTAACAAAGACCAGATTGTGACGTCGAGATGACTTTGCCTGGTTATCGCTGGTTACAAATGAGCAGGTCTTAAAAGTACCCCAAGAAATGACAACCAGTGAACCACTGCCAGAGAAATGCAGACCAAAGCTCGCTGATGTGCATGAGTGAGCCATGTCAGAAACATTACCAGAATCAAAAGCGTATTGCCAAACCAGACCTAGAGAGACTTCTCCATGTCTTTATCTCCAGCAGGATAGACGACTGTAACGGTCTGTTTACTGGACTCACTAAACGAGCAGTAAGACAGCTGCAGGACATCCAGAATGCTGCATCTCCAGTCCTGACTAAAATCAGGAAGTACGGCCATATCAGTCCTGTACTCAGGTCTCTGTACAGGCTTCCTGTTGCTCAGAGAACAGACTTGAAGACGGCTCTACTTGTCTAAAAGTCTCTCCATGGCTTAGCACTGAAGTACATCTCTGACATGTTTGTCCTATATGAACCGTCTCGGACCCTGAGAACATCAGGCACAGGAATTCTGCTGGTGCCCAAAGTCAGGACTAAACCCAGTGAAGCAGCTTTCAGTTTTTATGGAGCTAAAATCTGGAAGTCCAGTCTTTAAGTCCAGGTTCAGGTGTGCATATGACAACTGATTGTGTTTATCTGCACTCTTTGCTTTTTAGAACAGTTTCTTGATGTTCTGATTGATTGTGTTTTAATTGTAATTTTACCCTGAGTCTTATTTCTAAAGTAAAGTAAAGCACTTTAAACTTCCCTGTGTATCAACTGTGCGATACAAATAAACTTGCCTTGCCTTGCCATGAGAGAGTGAAGACCGGCCCTGATCTGATCAGATCCCACAGAAGATCCACAGAAGGCTTTTTGTCCTTCCTTGGAGTATTTTTGGTCTCTATTAACAACTGTATACTGAGACACACCCCACAAGACCTGTCGGTTTTGGAGATGATCTGAACCAGTCGTCTAGACGCCACAATTAGGCCCCTGTGAAAGTACACTTGCCCATTTTTCCTGCTTCCAACACATCAACTTTAAGTACTCTTACTGTTTGTGTTCACCTGCTGTCTAACATATTGGGACTAACTGCTGTAACAGGACAATGTTGTTCACGTCACCTGGTGGTCGGTGGTTTTAATGTAATGGCTGATTTTTTGCATGTAAGTTTACCCGCTAACCGACATCAATGACTGATGCCTCAATTTATTCACGTCTGGTTAAGCAAACCAGAGGCATCAATGATATAAAAGGAAAACATCTCAAATAAAAAGGAGTGTCCTTCGTTCTAGTTTATCCTCGCAGTGATTAATTGCCGTCTTGGAAAGGCGTCTCGCTGTATCAGGATGGCATTCATCTAATATCTGAGTTAGATAAGAGAACTAAGATGTATTAGAGTGACACGTCTGTTAAAATGCAGCAGGTTTGAGGAATTCAAGCGTAATGGAAATCACCCGTGTTAAAAAGAAAATGCAAATAATAGCCAGGAAATGAGCCACAAAATTCAGCCACATTGTCCGTCTCGCGTTTCTGTTCCATTATGAAGGCTATCGAGCTTATCTGGGCAAAAGCAGCCATTAAGCTCGTCCTTAAAGTCACCCTCTTTTACCTCTTAGAAACCTAGACCTCGGACTCATTAGCCTTAAAAACAGTCGGCGCTAGAACAGAAGCCGGGGAGAGGAAATTTCTCCGAGCGGTTTTTGCCGACACTCTCCATGTGGCTATAGGGGTAATGAAACGGCTAATGTGATTTCCCACTCTCGAGATGGAGTGGAAAACACAACCCGGTTGGTGTGGGTGAATCTAATTTGCAGTGTGACATTGCGAGGCCTTGGCCACAAGCACATGCTAACAAATTGTTGCTTAGATAAGCAAATCAACACGGAGCTGAGTGCCAGAGAACCTGGGGCATAGAGGACGCACAGTGGGAGAGAAAAGGCTGGAGCTCTAGACACACTTTCAGACCGATGATCCCTAACCCGGCCATCGGGAAACTCGAAAAAACCGAGGCGTGGAGATAAAGCCAGATGCGAGGGAGCTACTCAGGGTCATTAAAGACGAGAAGGTGCCGAGGGACAGATGAACTTAAAACCCCCAGGTCTGAAACGAGTGCCACGAAAGCCTGCCTGAGATTCGGATGGTTAGTCTGATGGCTGAAAGCTGCAAGCAGCAGCAGCAGATCTCTTGTGCTTCACATTATACAGATGCTACGTATTTTCCCCAGGAGCATAAAAAGATAACAGGAAAATGACTCGAATCCTTTCGGATTATCAACAGTTTACTTAAATCTCTGTGGCGCTTTGTCATCTACAGTGATAAAAGGATAATCGCTCCCCAAAAACGAAAAGAAAAAAAAAAGAAAAAGAAAAGCAGTATTATAAAGACTAGTGGTTGTGTGTGGGTTTCATCATGCCTCAAAAAACATCGTAGGCAGAGAAAAAGAAAAGGAAAAATGATAAAAATGAAAGATGATGAGGGACTTTTTTTTTTGGCAACGCTGTTACTGGAAAATAATCAAAAATAATGTGGTGGTGTGATGATGCACAGTTACTGAATAAGTACTGTATAGTCCTAAAGTGTTTTATTCCACTTATACCACAGCTGTAGTCCAACAGTGATTGTTTTTAAATGAAAGTGAAAGTGAACTACTTGCCTACTGTGCTTGCACACAGAGGAATGTGACAACTAGGGGGCAGTGTGCACACTTCCCCGGAGCGGGGGGCAGCCCCAACCCACAGTTCCCAGGGAGCAGTTGGGAGAGTTAGGTGCCTTGCTTAAGGGCACCTCAGTTGCGTCTAGCCCTGAGCAGGGATCGAACCCACGACCAGTCATGAGACCAGTTCTCTAACCACTAGGACAATGCACCACAGCACACGTCTACAGATGCCAAATTATGGTTAGAGGAACACTCATCTGAGTTTGGGGTTTAGTCATTCACACGCATATCACCAGATCTCGATGTTTTTTGAAGACTTCTGGGATGCTATATAACGTGCTGCGGAACACAGAAATCCTACACCTCAGAATACAGCTGAATCCTGGAGCATTCTGGAGTACGTCTGGTGTTTACTGCCTACAGAATATTTCCACAAGCTAGCTAGTGGAGTCCATGCCCAGTCAGACCTACTACGTATTAGACTGGTGTACCAGTTTTTATGGAACTTCAGTGTTTGTTAAAACAAGCAAGATTGTCAAGTATGTACTTGGCTAATCTGGCTAATTTTACTTTAAAACAGCGTGCTGTTCTAGCTAGCTAGCTAAACACTACCAGTCACACTAAGTTGACAAAACAAGACAAACAAAAATAAAAGCATCTTACCCGATCGTCCATCCCTCTGGAAGTCCACATGGTACCACTCCCCATCGTTCACCTTCCTGTTGACTGCTCGTGTTTTGGTGGTGCCCGAGCCCAAGTCCAGCAACAGGTACAAATGACCGTCCAGCATCTCGATAGCAAAGAAGTCCACCTTAGGAGTGACGGGGCTCTTTGCCTCCTTGGTCTGCTGTTTCGGCCTGCCGTGGCTAAACAGGAGCAACCCGTTGGGTTCGGTCGTGCGGAAGTCGAAGGATATGGAGCCGGTCTTCTTGGCGTTCCACTTATGCAACGTGATGAAGGCTTCTGGTGTTTCGAAGGTGATTGGATCCAGAGTGGCGACGTTTTCACATTTGAAGGCCACCACACCGTGGATCTTCATCTTGTGGTCGCCCTGCAGGGCCAGCTTGGAAAGCTCCAGGCGGACGTCATTGTTTTTGTAAACCACCTTAAAAGACAATGGAAAATGGCGGATTGAGCAAAAGGCAAGTCTACACTTGTTGAAAGTCTGAAAGTCTAAGTGAAAAACTTTAACAGAGGGTACACTGATATCAAATGACAATATAATAATATAAAGTTTCATCTCATCTCAGAAATTGTGCTTGCAGAACTTTGGTACATATTACGAGAGCATACCAAATAAACACACCTCGACTCCATTGCATTGATAGTTATTGTCGAAGGCTTCTACAGCCATCAGAAAAATGCTAGGAGAGTAATTACATTTTATACCACACAGTGTTACCTCCCCAGCATCTATCCTTATCCTCATCTCATCCCCTGGCTGTCATAAATGCTACAGCAGATCCTTTAACATCTACCTATGAGGGACCTGCTGTCACTCTCCAGTAGCACAAATAGTCGCTGGCGTGTCACTTCCGTGCCCTTAAACATACACTTAAGCTCTTGAGACCTAAGCAATCCAGCCACTGTGGTGAACAGGAGCCAAACACTATTATCCAAAATCAGAACCTCGGAGCATGGACGTGACCTTGAAGAAAACTTGTTGGCGTGTGAGGTGGGATCCGTTCAGTCTAACAAGCGCATGGTGTGTACATGTGTGATGCAAGCCAGGATATAATAAGAACACACAGCTGAGCACACCCCAGGTATGACCCAGATCTCTCCTGAGGGTTTGGACTGAAATGCAAGAAGATGGCTGGAGGAAAAAAAATAAATACCACAGCATCTAAAAATAAACCAGCCAGTCTTTAGAGAACAGTCAACTTAAGAGGGTCTAAAAGGTTTTTAGAAAAGTTATAAACTGAACTTGTCCATATACTTTAATATAATGTCGGATACACTCATACGCTAAAAGCTAGGACTAGCACAAGACTGGTTAAAACGCTAATGAGTCATTTCTCCATGAACAATTCAGATACAATACCATCCAAGATCTCCAACAGAGCTGTTCTATCAGCCAGTCAAAGAGTCTGCAAGCTTTTCTATGGCTGGCTTGTTTGACGCAGGAATCCCGGCGGCACCATCGCACATGACTCATCAATCTCAAAAATACAGGATCTTGAGAAGCGCTCCAAGCTTTTCCGAACTCAGTAGGTGAATACAAATGGGTGATATAGAATGGGAGGTGATTATGTTGAATCCTGAACCAAATCTGTCCCATTTGTAAGAAAATTGGGAACCAAATGCTGTAGCGGTCAACCAAACTAGTAGTACAGGGGGGTCATCCGAGCAGGTTCTACAAGGTCCAGTCCTTTGGTGTTATCTCCACAGGGGCAGCCATAGCCTAGTGATTAGGGACCCAGTCTCATTACTCAAAGGTTCCGGGTTTGATCCCCGCACAGAGCAAGGCACAACTGAGGAGCCCTTGAGCAAGGCGCCTAACTCCCCCAACTGCTTCCCGGGCGCCTAGTTTGGGGCTGCCCCCAAGTGTGTTCAGCGCACCCTAGTGTGTGTGGGTTTCACTGGATGGATGGAGACACAGATAGTGCTTGTCCTGGCCTGCAAATAATACGTGATTGAGGAGTTAAACTTCTCCTGGCTGTCCAAAGGTTTGTCTTTATTCTATATCTTGCCTTTCCTGGTGGAATTGACTGGTCTCATCTTGACTACATGTCCACCTTCTGCCTTCCCTCGACCTGGATGCTTGCCCCAGACATGCCTTATTTATACTGATGCCCAGCATCGGCTTTTGTTGCTTTACTTGCTGATGCTCTAGATGCTCCAACCTGGGCACCTTTAATCGTACCTGGATAATGTAGATTTGTTCTCAAGAGCTGCTGCTGTGGTCATAAAGATAATCCACTCTGCATCCCAGGAGTTTTATTCACAATATTCACCAGAGCAGTCTTGGTTTTTCTTCTTCCCGTCCCCCAGAACATGACAGGTTCCTGGTTTCTTCTTCATGTAATCTCAGAGAGTTTTTCCTCCCCACTCTTGCCTCTGGCTTGCTCATTAGGAAGCTAAATCTACATCCCTACATCACATCTGCTGTGTCTGTGTTTGCAATATGTGCCGGAGAGGTTGATTTTTTTAACACTCGACAAAGAAGCCGAGCATGCAGCAACTCTTTGCCCAGAAGTACACGAACGTCATGATGTGAAGACACAGGCAAAGTTACAGCTAATCTGAAATGATGTAGCCTGACACAATAAATCTCTCTATACAAAATTTCAAAAGGTCAGTGCTGTCCCGGCTCATTCCGTCAGAGCGGAGACAAGCTGACTTGTTTGAGCTTGTCTTTTAAATGAACCTCATGGAACCTGGTGGTGATTTGGAGAAGGAAAGCAGCTCGGGCTGTTATTCCATTAAAATTCAAACTAATGTTATAATGAACAATTTTCTCACGCTGCCTCAGGGGCATTCAATGTTTTTATAATGTATTTTATTAATTGATTTATTTATTTTAGTGATCACTTCCCACCCACCAGCCAACTCTCCATCATATAATGACCATTAAACCAGGGGTAAAGGCCAACCTCTGTGTGCTTCCTCCAATACACCAGTCAGCCAACTACATCAGAGGAAAGCACCGTCTGCCCTTTTACACTTACGGCATTTGGAAGACGTGCTTAAGCTCCCACATGCCTGGGATTGTCTATGTCACTGTGATTGACATGGAATAGAACGTACACGATCCCTCCCACCCAGTGAGCAAGGGTAAAGGCCAAATTTGCTCCACTGGCTTTCGGCCACAGACTGCTTTACTTTAACATGGTCAGGATTTAAACTTGTGATCTCTTGATGAAATCTTTTCTGTTTCCTTATCTGTCTATAGGCCATGTGGCTTAAAGTACTTTATTTTTACAGTAAATGGGTTAAATTCCTCTTTTTCCCTGGCATGCTTAATATTCCACAAAAAACAGGGACATGTCCAGTGGGACCGTATTAGCATGAGGCATAGAAATGTTCACTGAAGCTAATCTGGAATGGGTACACAAATACAGGAAGTATATAAACCTATCTATATCATCGCTGGATATTATTTATGAACATGGCCTGGTATGAGGGCTTTAAACTCGGTCCTGACTTGATGATAAAAATTTAAGCTGGGGGTCATTTGCCATTGGACCAAATTGAGATGATTTCTGTTTGGGGTAAATTGAATTAAATAAAATGAAAGTGAACGATTTGCCTACTGTGTTTGCACACAGAGGAATGTGACCTCCACATTTAACTATGCAGTGAAACACACACCAGTGAAAATTAGGGGCCAGTGAACACACCTGCCCGGAGTGTGGGGGGTGGGCAGCCCCAAACCACTGCATCAGGGAAGCAGTTGAGGGAGTTAGGTGCCTTGCTCAAGGGCACCTCAGTCGCGTTGCCCTGGGCAAGGATCGAACCTGGGACCTTCTGGGAG
>JAOVVF010000033.1:1103707-1115018 GCA_028565595.1 Duopalatinus emarginatus | reverse complement strand
CAATAGTCAGTAGTGTTAGCAACAAGCTAGTTAGCGAGCAATAGTCAGTAGTGTTAGCAACAAGCTAGTTAGCGAGCAATAGTCAGTAGTGTTAGCAACAATGTTGCCAGCAGACAAAAAAAAAGACTTTATTTTTTGCGACATTTAAGAGTAATAATAATATTTCTCAGGTCCTCTCGAGGACGTGGTGCTTATCCGAGCACAGCCGACCTCGTCCTAACGGATGATAGCACTTATCTGGCGGTTCTCACTGAGTCATTCTGCCATTAAAACTGTGCTCATGTTTGGTCTAAGGGCTTGAACTCCCCCGGTTAACCCTGGTTAACATTTCCAGCTCTGGACCTGGCGGCCATTAGCAGGTCAGGCCACCAGCAGCCCCGTGTGAAAAGAGGGAAAAGAAGGACAGGCTCTAATTGAGAGCGTTTTTTTTTCTTTAAACAGAGACCTAGTTTGCTCAGGTAATGTTACAGACTTTAAGGGAAGATTTATGACTGGTGTCTTCAACCCAATTGACCTGCACTTTCTGGCGCATGGGCGCAGAGGGCATGCGTTAATTATGCATATTTCATGCCGATCTGCACGGACTGGCTGCTCTCCAAATCGTTAGGAGGGCAACTCAGGAAAGAAATGGGTTTGTGGAAATATCGGGACTCGTTATGGCTAATAGAGTTAATAAAAGCCTTCTATCAGGATTTAAAAATGTTATCGTTTTTCCTGCCGCGTCATTACTTCCTGCTAATCTGTTGCGTCGGATGCGTCAGGTATTCCCGTCCAGGTCTAGATTTACCATAAACGTTGATATACAGTTCAATGACATGACCTGCACGCTTCTGTGTCTGAGTAAATTATATATTTTATATATTTTAGCAACAAGCTAGCCAGCAGACAAAAAAACTTTTAAAAAAGACTTTTTTTTTTTTTTACATCACAACCCCTAAACTATCATGTGGTGCAACCATCTGTACAAATGACCAGATTAGGAAAAGTATTAAAAATTGTGTTTTAATAATATTAATAAATAAAATAAAAATAAAAAATAAATTGAGGCCCTATCGTATGCTTGAAACCTTTCAAATAAACCAAAATACGCAAAAAGTTATTATTTTAATTATTTTAATGTCAGTGTGGTACAAACATAAACATGGGATCTTTATTCTGAAGTAAAGAGGAAATAATTATATAGAAGATTAACATAAGATTCTTTGGGTCTCTGGGTAACGTTTCCGGGATGTGTGCAGTGTGTATCCTATTAGAGAACTTTAATATGGATACCAATGTGATTCCACAAGGACAATGTAAACATGTGACTCATAGCAAGGGTGGAACACTTTCCATGTCAGGTGGTACAACCAGTAGAAAACTAGGAAAATGATATGTTTGCATAAAAGTCTTTATATTTTTAAAAAAGTATAGTATAAAGTATAGAATAAATTATAAGTATAAAAATGCTAGCAGGGGCAAAAGCTAATAGAGGCTTCCAAGCTCCCATAGCTTCTTCCAGGGCCAAAAAAAAAAAAAGATAATACTTTGATTAATAGCTTACTAGTCAAAGATGGTAGCTAATTTTCTTTACCAACCTCATTAGCTTAAGTCGCCACCCTTACACGAATCAACCATGGTTTTACTATAGTTTACACTAACTACAGTTATCATATACAATGTAAAAATGCCAACTACATTTCATTCACCTGATCTGGGAGATCTGGGACAAAGTAAAAGCACCAGGTCAAAAGACCTCACCCTGAAATTGTCCCAACAAAGTTCTCTGTGTTACCTGAACAAGTATTTTTAAGTTAATTCAGCTTTTGTACACAAATGATCGCTGCAGGGTTTCTCAGTCTTGTACACCAGCGGTTTTGCTACAGCACTTCCACAATTAGTGAAAGGTGAGATAGGTAAGATTTATGTGATCGTTCAGATGTAGGTTGTGTTCAATGCTTAATTAGTACTTTCATGTATTTATGCTGAGCCTAACGTTATCTACTTTAATCTACCATAATTTAGGATTGGATTTAGCAAGTCAAGGTTAAGGAATATTCGTCTAAACAAAGTAACTAAAATTAAGGGGAACAAAAAAAATAAAAGAATCTTAATGCATTATACAATATTAAATTGTAAGATTGACTACCAGTGTAATCTCTAACATCACAATGCATTTATATTTTAGGTTTTATCAACTACACTAGTGTGAACTACTAGGGTATATTATAGTAACTTTGTTTATACTATAAATCTGCCATGGTTTTACTATAGTACCACAGTAACCACCCCACAGATGTATTTGACATAAAATAAAATAAAATAAAAAAAATATAACATCATGGATACTACGGTATGTTTTTCATAAGGGTAGCTAATTGGGTTTTCTAGCCAAATATCACATGCGTATTTACAGATAAGATACAGATACAGATAAGATAAATATCTAGTATTAACAAAAACCAAAGAATTAGCTACAATATCTGATCTTTGATAAAATCATTAGCCAAGTCAGTTAGCTAGTCACGCTACACGTACAACGCACACAGCTAGTCGCTAGGTAGAAATGAAATATACTTGATAAATCTTTATTAAACAAGTTGTATTTTTGGTTCATATTTTAGGAAGTTATTAGAAACTATATTTTAAAAACTGAAACCACATTTAATTCTGTTGTGTTTTGCAAAATGAACGCCAGTCTCTGAGTAACCGTTCTAGCATGTGTGCACTGTGTACCGTATCTGAGAGCTTTAATATGCACATCGATGTGATTCCAGAAGGAGCATATAAATGTGTAAACACTACAAACCAAAATGAAATGCAATCATTCAAGGTGAGTACATTACCATGTCAGTATGCATGCATTATCACATGAGAAATCAATGCAGTTTACACACTAATGACCCATAAGCAGGTGTTTTATTACAGAGTGAGTTTGTTCTGGAGAGGACGCGGTGTAACTGTACACATTCTTTGCATTCCCTGTCCTGATAATGCACATGGTTATGGAGAAGCACCAGTAAATGTGTGCTGAATTCATATGGGTGGAAATAACGTGTGGTTTGTGTACCATGTACGAATATAAATCCAAACTAATGAATATGTGAATGAATCAGTAATAGAATCTGAATTGAAAGAACCACAAACGAAATCTGAACTGGATGATTTATCGTACTGTATTTGTGAATGAATCTAAACTAAAGGAATCAGAAAATGAATCTGAACTGAATCAGTGAATTAATCTTAAGTAAATCTGTGAACAAATCTAAAATAAAATAATCACTGAATGAATCTGAAGTCAAAGAATTAGAGAATGAATCTAAACTAAAAGAATCAGTGAATGAATCTGAACTGAAAGAATCAATGAATGAATCTTAAATAAAGCTATCAGTGAACAAATCGTTCAAATGACTCACTAATCATACTCATCTCGGTTCATTTTTAGCCAGGCTCTGCTCTCTAAAAACATGCACCGAGACGCAGATAAAAGAGCCACAACCCCGCAGCCTGACACACTCCTTCTACACAGACGGCGGAAAAGTGAAGACCTTCAATCTAACACCTTCATACTTTCTGGAGCAGTGTACAGCGAGGAACGAAATGGCACTGGCTCATATCGCCATGCTGTGAGAGCAGAGCTGTGTGATGGCCAGGCTAATTAAAGATAATTAAAACGATGTCCCGCCAGCGGCCCCTAACGAGGGGTTTAGCATCAGGGGGGCCCGTGGCCATGCTACCCTTCTGCAGACCTGCGACATGGCCAAGTTGCTCACGTATTATACACCTGGACTGTAAGGAAGCAAAAAAAATAATTGACCTTGGATCTTGGTGTGTGTGTGTGTGTGTGTGTGTGTGTGTGTGTGTGTGTGTGTGTGTGTGTGTATAGTGTGCTAAAGACTACAGAATATGTGCATCTTTGTGCATTCAAGAGATGTCGACTGTCTTTCAGTGCACGACTACCAGAATAGACACAAGGACATTTGAAAGAAAACCAATTTTTAATACAGAAAAAAAATGGTGGATATAAAAATGTCCTGTAAAACTTTTCAAAGTTGGCCAGAGTTTTCACAACAAAAAATTAATAAAAATACTTGTGTCAAACAGTAGAAGACGGTCTCTCTTTACTCTGTCCTACAGAAAGTTTACAGATTTACAACTACACTAAATGAGAGTCAGTTTGTCCAAGGTAGAGATATATGATACAAACAAACAGCAGATAGAAATGCTAGTGCAGAGCTAGCGATATTTAAATGCTAACTCTGCAGAAAAGCTAGTACAGAGCTAGCTATATTTAAATGCTAACTGCAAAAATGCTAGTACAGAGCTAGCTATATTTAAATGCTAACTCTGCAGTAAGGCTAGTACAGAGCTAGCGATAGTTAAATGCTAACTCTGCAAAAATGCTAGTACAGAGCTAGCGATAGTTAAATGCTAACTCTGCAGAAAAGCTAGTACAGAGCTAGCTATATTTAATTGCTAACTCTGCAGAAAGGCTAGTACAGAGCTAGCTATATTTAATTGCTAACTCTGCAGAAATGCTAGTGCAGAGCTAGCTATAGTTAAATGCTAGCATTGCCCTGTTGAATCTGGGTAATAAAGTTTTTCAGATACAACTTTATATCATTGTTGCTTGGAAATCTGCATTCGTAAATGTGTGGCGCGCAATCAAGGGTTGCCAGGTTCGTGACAAAAGCAGGTTGCCAGGTTTGTGACAAAGACCAAATGCTAAATATCCCAGAATGCTTTGCATTCTAACATCAGTCATTATTTGTGGCACGTTTATTACATTCACTACACCATCTTTCGCCTTCCTAGTTCACGTAGGTAAAATGATCCCCACCCGTTTCCAACAGCTATCACTTCTTATTCTGATGGATTTTCTGTGCGAGCAGCCTGATGGTTCGGTTGGAAAATGCACAGCGGTGTGTGTGGTCATGCATCTGTGACAGGATTGGAAGACAGCAAGAGGCAAGAAAGATTTTTCTTTTTTAGCCAGTCTGGAAATGAGGTGCGGGATGCTTGATTGCCCTCCATCTCTACCTGTCTGGCCATCGGGAAGAGGGGGGGGGGGTGTGTGTGCATTGTGCATCGATATGAAAGCCTGGACAGAGCAGAAATCCCTGAGCCTTGGAGTAGTGTGGCTCGTTATGCCAAAACAATAAACTCGCATTGACAAGGTGTATGGAGACATGAAAATATGAAGAAGAAGATAAGGAGCCACAAACTCAGACGTAGAGATATAAAACCAAGCCACTCGGGGGACTAGGTTTTTTTTTTCCTGCCCTTGCAGCCGGTTGTTAGAGGGAGGCATTAATTCTGTGAGAGTCTTCTTCCCTGTGATTCTGTTGGCAGGCAGCTAGATATTACAAGGTCAGCTCTTCCCCTTTTGGCCTGCCGAGCTTTTCACAAGATCCACACAGTGACTAGCTAAAGAGGAAGCAGGCCAGGAAAGGCTCGCCTGATTAGCTCTGTATAAACAGAAAAACACACATAAACACTGCACTATCTGCAGCCAACTATCTCTTGCCTACAGATTCTCTTGGAGCTCTTACTGCTTCTGTTGAGCAAAATGTTTCCAGTCCAGCTTGTGCGCCTTATTAGAGATTTTTTTGTTTCCTCGTGCGATCTGTAATCCAAGACAGCATCAATGCTTCACTTTAACTGGAATGATTTTACATCCATTTAAAAAAATATCTAACAATTGTTAGCTATCTTAGCGCTGATGCTAGGTTGGGTTACAGATGTGCATTGTGATTGACCAGAACTGCTCCAGGTTGAATGACCGGCCAACCCAAACGGGCTTGTGTTGCATCAAATTCAAAGCCTTTATGCTGGCCCATAATGTGATCATGCTCCCTCCTACTCACACTCACTCCTTACACTAAGACTTACATTACTCTCCAGTCACTGAACGCCATCTATCTGGCAAAACTATACACAAAGCAATCCTCATTCCCTCGATGGTGGAATAAGCTGCCAAGTGCTACCAGAGCAGGGGCATCCCTCGCTACCTTCAAGAAGCTCCTGAAAAAGTGCACTGTTGTTCTGTAAATCTCAGTTTCTACTTTTGGATTTCTCCATTTTTTTTTTCTGTTTGGTTATTGCCTTGTATAATTATGTCCTTATTACCCAAGTACCTTACAACTTGTGAGTCGCTTTGGATAAAAGCATCAGCTAAATGCAATGCAATGCAATAATGTAATGTAATATTGTTTTTGTAAAGGTACAACCAAGTACCTGTGATAATATCTACCACAGATGGTTGGATTTGTCAGATTTTCTGGGGCTGTGTTTGAAGTATCTGAGAGAATGGGTGGGATTGATCAAGCTTTCTGTGGGAGTGGTGGGATTTGTCAAGTTTGTCTCTAGGAGTTATGCGATTGGTCAGGTTTGCCTCTGGTAGTCATGTGATTGGTCAGGTTTGCCTCTGGGAGTCATGCGATTCATCAGGTTTGCCTCTGAGAAAGGGTGGGATTAGTCAAGTTTGTGTCTGCAAGTGGGTGGGATTTGTCTCTGAAAGTGGCGGGATAGGTTATGTTTGCCTCTGGGAGTCGGTAGGATTTGTTAGGTTTGTCTTAGGGAGTGGTGGGATTGGAAGAGAAGTAGGGGGAACATTTGCAAGAGTTGGCAAGAGTTGTTGAAGAGTGACTAGTCATACTTTCTAAGTGAGCAAGTGGGATTGGTTCAGTATTCCTACTTAAGCAGCCAGACTTGGACAAGTTGAGTAAATAGTCTCAGTCAGCCACAAAAGCGTGAGTGTGTGGGATCTCTTAAGAGTGTCTACGGTAGAGGGAAGGGTAGTCTATATATTTTACGGGAGTGGGTATGATTACTCAAGAGTGTATATGGAAACAAGTATGATTGAGAGATTCTTCTAGTATGAGCAGAATTGGTCAAAGATCCTCTGCAGAAGCAAGTGGGATTGGTCTAGCTTTCTGAGGGATCATGGTTAAACTTTCTGGGGGAAGATTTGGTCTAGAGTATCTACAGGCCAGACTGGTGGAATGTTCAGAAAATTACATTCTCTTACCCATTCTCTTATTTCACACTGAATCGTGTCGGACTTGGACAATGACAGTAAAAGTATTCGTTATTAGCCTGTTACTTTTTCATCTTCAGAGCCTTGGACAGATTTTTTAAAAACTTTTTTTTCCAATTATATTCTATTGCTCCCAAGCCATAGTCATTTCCCACCTTCTGGCAGAGTCTCGCCCTTGCAGAATAGGAACGAGTTTTGGAGAGTGAAGGCGCCATGACATTTTTAACTGCTGCAGTATCATAGGCCAGCTTAATGCAGGTGGAAGACAGCAAAACTCATAACTGGACTACACTGTTTGTATACTAAGGAAGATCTTTAATCTTACATGTGGACAAATTAATGTGCCCCTACAAAAGGGCTCATTAGCGCTTCCTCAGCAACTTTATATGGTTATGATACCTACACTGTAAACACATCAAAACAAATTCAGGCGTCAGAAATATTCTGCATTTAGAAAGTATCCCTGCCTAGGAAGCTGCAAAGACGGACGCAGATACGTCCAAAGCATAAATCACCTGACCAAACCTACCATGGCTCAGCCTTCATTAAGCTCTGCTTCTCAACCTCAACCTCAATAGATCCATCCATGACTCTTAAAAACATGCCCATGTAGACACAAATAACATCAATTACACCCTAATCTTTACATTGACTTTATGAGGTTCTGTTACAAGTCAGATCCCCGGAGAGCCATCTAGCAGTCAGAACATTCAATATAGCAGCAAGTGCAAAGAATGACTGGAGAGAATGATGCGACTCTAGGGTAGAGCTTGCAGTAAACACGGACCAAAGATTCACCCATTGCTGAAGCTGGATTTCATTTCCAATGGGCAGCACAGGGGTATAGCAGGTAGCACCATCTCCTCACAGCAAGAAAGGCCTGTGTTTGATTCCCTGGCTGGGGAAGTTCACCTGTTCTCCCCATGACTGTTTGGGTTTTCTCAAGGAGGTAAGAAAATAGTAAAATAACCGGCTTAGATAAGGAATGAGGGATGGAGAGCATTTCCATTGGTTTACATGATTTTTTTAAAGCTATGAATTTAAGGATGCCCTGGCACGATGGTGCCACCGGTAGTGTGTATGGTGCACAGCTACAGGAATTTGGGATTGTGGGTTCAAATCCTTGCTCTGGTCCTCTGTCTGTGAGGAGTTTGGTGTTTTCCCGCCATGCTCCGGTTTCATAGTAGGTGAACTGGATGTGCTGTATTGCCCTAGGTATGAGTGCCAAGTTGTCGTTGCTCAAAAGACCTGCACTGTAAACCAGCCATCCTTTTGGTCCTAGAACAAACCTGATGTTTGTCTGAGAATCAGCATGTATATGTTTGAAAAGTATTGAAAGCTTTCATATAAGGAATACTGGAAGACCTAGGTTTCAAACAGACTTTTTCACAGGGTTATAACACATTCACCATGAGCAATCATCAGAGATCATGGAGTGCATTTTTGCAGCACCAGCCCTGGGGCTTTGACAGTTTTGATCTCAATGCTAATTAGACATGAGAACATGAGTGTCTGTACTTTCAAGCCACATAGAAGCACAAGGGCACTGCTTCATATTTCATTCCGAAACCTTTTGACTACTGTGGTACTTCTTGATGGAGAGTTTTAAAAGAGACAAGACCAAGATCTCTCATGATTAACATTATGGCCAGGAAGCAAGCAATTACTTTTCCCAATGTTAATGCCTAATAAATATAATAATCTGAAGTTCAATGAGTGAACATCGAGTGAACATTCTTTGGATAGATTTGAGGTCTTACGCTTTTAGAAAGGACGTTCTTTTAATGGTTCTTTAAGGGTTCATTGGATTCTTAGCTTCCTAGAAGGCTTCTACTTCTACGCTCTATTACAGGGTTCTACCTTACGGTTTCTTCAATAAGAAAAATGAAGAACATTCATTTGGGTCATTTATTTTCTCAGGTATTTCTATACTTTCTTTACATCCATCATGCAGGGGTCTCTTATACCCCATACTTAGCTTCACAGTATGGCGGTTGGAAAAACATGGAGATGATTTAAGCTCGACAGTGCTAATTGGGTTGTGCTGACAGGCCGTTATTAAAACTTTACAGATTATGACGAGAACAAGTCCTTGCCCGTTAATAACGAAAAGCATGAGAAGTAGATAAAAATTTGAGAAAGCGTGCTTTAGGGGTTCTTTAGGTGGTTAAAGTTTCTTAACTGTTTGAAAGGGAAACGGTTTTGGATGTGGCTTACTTAACAAGGCATCACACAACCAACAGGAAGATGAAATCCACCTAATGAAGGAGGTGGAGAAGGAAGAAGGGTAAGGGTTAGGGGTTTATCTAAGCCTATCTGAGCCTATACTACAGACTAGTAACGGTGGTGGCTTGGAAGCAAATGCAGTCCACCCATGTAGTGAAACACACATGTACAAACACACTAGGGAGCAGTTCATTGTTCAAGGGCACTGTCGGTTGCAGGGATCGAACCCAGGGGTCTTCTGGTCACAAGGCTGGTAGAATTAATAACAATCCAACTTTCAGGTCTTAAAGATGTTAAAGGAAGGAGAAATACTTCTACTTTTTTTAAAAGTAAGGGAAAAAAACGTGCAATGACTCCCATTGGTGTTTTGTGGCTCATCAGTCTAAATACCAATTTTACCCAAATTTATTTCCACCTCTTGATGTTCACTAGACCAATTTCTCTACCTCACATCTTCACAAAAGCAGATAAGTTTTAAATTGTGCAAACCGACTGCAGAACCCCAACCTTTCCAAAGACGTGCATGAAATTTACATTCTCTCGCCTCATTAAACCCCACATGCTTATTTCCACTGCATCAAAAGGTAAGGGCTCACAAACAGTGATCAGTCGTCTCATTGTTTCTCTAATCGCTTCAAATTGCAGTTGTATTTCTCAACCTTGCCCATGGGTCGGGACTCGCTTGGTGCGAGTTTTTGTTTTGCCGCAGTTTTTGTTCCTCCACATTTCATTTCATCAGGGCACAAAAAGTCTCCAGTGACACCCTGCATTTGAGGAATAATAATTTTCCCCTGAGCTCCTATTAATGAACCGCTTCATTAATGAACCAAATCCCCACCTTGAAGTCTTTCAGGACTTGCCTGGTGCTCGCTCGCAGTCTGAACTCCATGTAGACTCACATGCCAACATGGCTCTGGGTGCAAATGTTTACGTGCCGACATAACGGAGGTGGCACGGGGGCGGCTGGGGTGCTGGGGGGGCTTGGGGTCAGAAATGATGGCAATCCATCCATCAGAATGAATTCATGCCTTTAAAATTGTACATGGTTATGTGCGTGCAAAAATATGTTCTGGTTCGAGACAATATAGTTAATATAGTAAACATAGTAAACAGGTTATTAAAAGGTTAGCGTAATGAAAAGTTTCTCACATGGTGATCCAATGTTAGAAACAAGCCATCTTGGATTTAACTTCAAATTGAATTTTCTTTTAATTTGGCTGTTTTCTTATCGTGAGACCGCCTGTATACTGTATATAGTAATGCTTTATATGGTTTGCTTCAAAGCGTTGCGTCATAACGTTCCTACAATCTTGCACTATCATATCAGAATATTTGCTGTTCTGTTACAGAAAGAAAACATTGATGTGATGTGGCGGAGTCACAGTTTCCGCCGCTGAAGTTGATAATTTTCATATAATACGACAGCCCCAAGTGTTCTATTCCCCTTATACCACAGCGACGTTCCAATAATTACACCTGTTTATTTTTTAAAGGAACTTCACAGCAAACTCTGCATCCGTTTAATGTCACGCTTGAATACGAAAAAGCACTGAAGCGTTGACTAGAACACTGGGGACCTCATACGCTGAATGTTACCTGAACATCCTCTTTCTTTCTCCTGCAGTAATGATGTGGGGTTGCTTATTACTTCCAATAAATTTTTACATTTTCATGGATGATGTGTAAGCACCAACTCATAGCTCAAAATAGACCCTTTTGCAGCATGGTCCCAAATCGGAACATTAATTTAACAGAATGAATGAAAGCAGCTAGCAAATGGATACAGAGAGACAGAGACAGACAGACAGACAGACAGACAGATAGCAGGTATGGAATTGATGCTGATATACAGACAGAGACGGATGGCAGGTATGGATTTGATGCTGACAGACAGACAGACAGATAGCAGGTATGGAATTGATGTTGATAGACAGACAGACAGACAGATAGCAGGTATGGAATTGATGCTGACAGACAGACAGATAGCAGGTATGGAATTGATGCTAATAGACAGACAGACAGACAGAGAGACAGATAGCAGCTATGGAATTGATGCTGATAGACAGA
>JAOVVF010000033.1:1042108-1056371 GCA_028565595.1 Duopalatinus emarginatus | reverse complement strand
TGTTTTTTAATAGCGCTAGCTAGCCAATGTTACTGGTGTTTTTTAATAGCGCTAGCTAGCCAATGTTACTGGTGTTTTTTAATAGCGCTAGCTAGCCAATGTTACTGGTGTTTCATTAATAACGCTAGCTAGCCAATGTTACTAGTGTTTTTTTTATAGCGCTAGCTAGCCAGTGTTACCATAGTTAAGATGCTCCTTATGACTATATAACCATCTACAGATGGAAAATTACATAATGTTACAGCATAAACAACACTTGGCACTTAGCATAAATTCTGCATTCAGAAACTTAGCACTCTAGAATTTAATACTTTGACTTATTGACTGAAGCGACAAAAAAACTGTTTAAAATATTTCACATAACTTATTTATTTACTTACTTTCAGATGCTTTACTCACTGTATATACAATTTAACATGACTGAATATAATGTTTCTTTCGTTGACAGTTTTTTCAACATTCAACTAAAAAACATGCAAGAAAAGCAACTGCACATCTGAAGTTATTTGACTTATGTTACAATCTGCACAATGTTACATTAGGAAATGAGTTACAGCGAGAAGGCTAATGCAGTATAGCTACTGCTAACGGTGGACGTTTATGTTAACACACTTATTAATATAAATACGTTATCATTTCCATATCAACATCTAATTTGCTGGGGTTTGTACGGTAGAGGCTCTGTTTAAACTCTCGTCAGTAAATAAATGAATTACAGAAATGTATTTTTTTTCTATTTAAAAAATATATATATATATATATATATATTTATTTATCTTTTATTTAGCGAAGAAAAAACAATGTCACTGGTATAGTGAAGATTTCTGTAAAGGGGCGTTTATTTAAGATTTATGGAAGGAGTCTCCAGTTTCAGAGAAAATTTTTTTTTAGGTTCAAGCATTGCTGTTTGTTTATTTATCTATTTATTTAGTTACACTCTTTTTAATAGAAAGAAAACATAGAGGCCAGTTAATGTTGCTGAGTGCAGGAATGTATTTCCTAATAATTATTTAATTATTTTTGGCCAACTGCTGTGGTGTAAATTGACCCGAATACCTGCTGTTGATTCATTTCTCAAAACAGAACACCACAGTGAGTTTTATTCCTTCCATATCACCTATTTCATTATCACACATCCTGCTCCATCAGGTCATCCTCAACACTGTTTCCTTCTCTACACAGCGATGAAATCATCAGCCACCGACTCCTACACGAGCCCCACTGCAGCGCACCTTAGAGGATGATCCACCAACATTTATAACTAATGAGGTCTTCTAGGAACCGCTTAAAAGGTCAGGATGAAATGTTTTAAAGGTCGTGGACATGGCAACTTATTATTGATTTAGATTACAGGTGGGTTGAAATATTACTCACCACAAACAACTGAACAACTACAACAACAACAACAGGGGTGAGAAAATAAACAAAAACTCAACTGCAGTCAATAATATTAATATATATTAATAATATTAATATATAGTTAATAATATTATTTATTTTATATAATATTAATATATAGTTAATAATATTATTAATGTTAGATAATATTAGTAATATTAATATACAGTTAATAACCGTATTAATATTATATAGTATTATTGATGTTATTTAATATTAAATAATATAATATATTTAATATTATATAATATTATTATTATTAATATATATTTCATAATATTATAGCAGAATAATTTTTGAAAGGTTCTCAAAATACAATAGGTCACTGTTTGAAGTTTACGTGTTTAAAATAAATTGAATGTGATATTTAATAAATTAATTTAATTAGTTTTACAAATTATAAAGCATTATTAGAGTCATACTAAATGTAATATTTCGATGAATAGTATCTTATCTTATAATGTTAAATATACAATGTATAGGATATTATATATATATATATAAATGTATATATGCTTATATATGCTTTTAAAATAATTTAAAATACCATTGTGTCTGTTCTTTAAATAAATAAACAGTAGACGAATAGAAGATAACTAAATGAATAGATCTGTATAACTATAAATGTTGCTTGTGGTTATATATATTCAGATTTAAAATGTAAGGTGTGTTCTAATACAAGTCATTTACTTACAAAATAAATTTTTATCTTAGTCATTGCCGGGTTCTAACTAAAGCTTTTAAATTTGTGCTAGCAAGCTAATCTATTGGCTAACACGATATTAACCTTAACGCTCGACATTTTGCTTTATCCTGTACACAGTTCTTACATAGCAACCTTGGCTACTGGTTTATACGATACAAGACTTCCACTTCTTTCAAGTGGTATCGCTTTTATCAGAAAAACTAGTTTCCCACCAGGAGGTTTCCCTGAACGCCCTCTAAAGTCAGATACATCAATGCATTAGTCTCACATAAACACTATTTCCAACATGTCCAGACAATGCATCAACAGATAACAAATAATAATATATAACTTGTACATCAATGCTAATAGAAAGTCTGTTCTTAAAGGCTCAGCACCACCTAATGGACCCCCTGGAGATTCACATTGTTTTGGATACTGAAATATTTACACATTAATTAAAATGAAAACAGCACTTTAATTTGCTTTTGACAATTTTGAATGAATGAAATTAATGGAAAAGCCCTGAGCTCGCTACGAAAATTCCAGATGCCACCATGTGACGTTGCTGGATATCATAAGGAAATTAAACACCTCTTTTTGTCATTTTTTTGCATTATAATGAGTGCATCTACTAGTGCTGTTGTCCACCACATACATCACACAACATCCCCCGTGTGGGTGGGGCTAAACAAGGGCGGGGCTTACCAACCGTCTTTTAAGCCGTATTTCTTGAATTTGTAAAAAATAAAACGTTTTCTGACTATCGATTATCACAAGTTAGGAACTCAAATTCCTCTGTGTTTATGTGTTTGACTCTTACATATTAGCTGCTGCTGAGCATTTGATATCTTCAATCAGCAATTATTTCGCTGAATTTGTTTAAAAAAAGAATGTTTTGCTGACACAAAAAATCTTAACAGCCTCTTTTTTCCTTCCACAAAAACCTGCATGATATTCTAAAGATTAACAGGCAAGATGGAAGTCTGAACGCTGAACGTTTTGAAACTCGGTGAACTACAGCGTGAAGCAAGAAACTAACCAGCTAGCATTAGGAATGCTCAGGAATGTCAGACGTACAGACTGTCTCAAAGCAAAACGGTCAGTGGTATATACAGTAGTTATATACAGTAGTTATATACAGTAATTAGCTCACTAGTAGCTTAGCTAGTAATGTACAAAACAAGCATTAGCCTAACGGTAGATACATCACTAGCAAGTCAAGTAGGTTGATGAGTTAGCGTGAGAGTGATAGCATAATGTTGGAGAGCTTCCTGCAAACTTACCTTCCTTTTTACACAATATAAGACTCATTCTTCACTCATATATATATATATATAGACTGTACGCTTTGATAATTCACTATGCTAAAAATGTCTGACGCAACAAATTTGTTTTATAATTATTAATTAATCTGCAGTATTTAAATATTATAAAGCATATTATAACAAACATGTCTAACTACTAAGCTAAAGTTAAATAGCTAGTACTTAAGAAGTGACATTAGCCAAGCTAGTTACTTAGCACAATAATCAATTAGCAGACTGTTGTGTTTAGATCGCCAGCTAGCTTAGGCTAACGGTAATAGCCTAACCTTACACCTGCACAGTTAAACCAGTCTGAACTATTTTTATATAAAAAGACATCTCTGTTGTTGAAAATTAGCATTCAGGATTAGCATATTTTTACTTTTTGTCGAACCCAAAACCAGAAGACATCCGAATCTCTTACCTTCGGTGCAGTCTTTTCCCTGAAATCCCGTCTCGGAGCAGTTGCAAGTAGGTTCGTTGTTGATGACGCTGCAAATTCCTCCGTTGAAGCACATGTTTTCGTCATCGCACGCGTCATTGTCCACTCCCGCGCTGTTCAGAATTACAGGCACCGAGTCGTTGACTTTCAAGTCCGTTATCCAGCCTTCAAACGGAACTTGGTCCTTCACGGCGTTCGACGTTAGCTGAAGCGCCAAAGACCGTAGCTCAGGCGGAATCCCTCCCAAGAACAGGTGACTGAACACGGTCATGTCCCGTCTCTTGGACTTCACCTCCACCCACTTGACGTCGTTGTCCACAACCAGCGTAGTGTTCTGGAAGTTCCTCTTCACCGTAACTGAGTGCCACTCGCTGTCGTTCACCAGGACGTCCGACATCACGCCGACCGGCTCGGCGCAGAAGATCGAGAAGCGGAGACTGAGCTTCCCGTTGCTCAAGAGCAGCTCGAGGAAATCGCAGAAGCCCTCGTCGTCAAAGTACACAAGGAGTCCACGGGAGCTCTTGGTTTTCATGTTGAAGCTCATCTCGCTCTCGCAACAGGCGTTCCACATCGGAAACGCCATCCACTGGCCCTCGGCACCGGAGAACTTCAGGCTGGCGCCGGCGTCCACTAGGGTGCAGAGAAAGAGTCCGACCCAGAGCAGACGAGTGCCGGGACACATCCGGAGAACCATGATGAAGAAGCTGATGTTTCCTTAAAGTCTACAAAAAATGTTCTCGGCGTGAAGAATAATCCTTCTCAATCCAGCTCAATGGAGACAGGTTTCCCAAAAAAAATCACCAACGACCTCGCGTCTGCTGCTGAAGGGCAGAACTGGCATCCTGTCCATGAATCCTTCACCGCAGGAGGGAACAGAAGCTCCTAAACAGAACATTCTTGCATCCTGCCAGCATCGGACGAGGCAACGGGATTAGTCCTGCGATGAATCTCAAGGTTCTGTGCGTTCTCAGGGTTCTCCTGCTCGTCTCTGTCCTTCTTTAAGATCCACGACCCTCATAGTCAGCAGAGCGCAAACGCACCAGCATGCACCTCGCTAAACGTTACGCTCAGGCTTATCAGATCGGACTAAGCGCACACCGAGACGCTCACGCGAGACGCTCACGCTGACGAGTCATACGGCGCGGCAGTCGTCGCGTCTCAGAAGATCGTCCCACCGTGTGCTGAGCCTAAAGAGGAAAATGATGGAGAGAGAAAGAAAGGAAAAAAAGAATGATTCATTCATCATACAGCTCCGATAACATGACATTTATTTAACACGACCGCCATCACTTCCTTACGGTTCCGTCTAGAACCCTAACTCGTAAAGGTTCTCCAACAAAACCAAACCTTTTCGTTTGTTTCTCAGTAGGAACCCAGTCATAGAAGGTTCTGTGTGGAACCCTCGGTGCTTCTCGTTCAGCAAAAAAGCAACTACACCGAGCACGTTCAGGAGAACCGTGAGAATCTAATTAACCTTTATCTAAAGAATCCTGCTTTTTCCAAGACCACCCCCCACCCCACCCCCCAAACCAAAAAGGTACCACCTTAAGCATGAATAATAAAAACAAGGCTCCTTGGCCAATTAAGGGTTCTTCTGTGCCAGACAACAATAGGTTCTGGGTGGAACAAAAAGCAGAGAACCAGTGGACCTCAATTAAGGGTTATGCACTCAGTTCGAGAACCCTTTAGAACCCTGTTCCTAAATTTGGAGACAAACTGAAGATTTCTGTCCTGTTCTTTTTTACCCGGTTCTAATTTTAGCGAGTTGGCTTTCGATGAGTCGGAGCATCAATCTATCCATCAACCACACTGCGTTAGATATAGGATGAGACCTCACACACACACACACACACACACACACACAGTGTTGTTCCATCTACAGACACGCACGTGCACTTTTTTTCATGCCCTTTATTTCCACACCGGAGCTGAAATTCTCACGGACCCTCGTGCCCGACAGCAGAGCAGCAGGTTCTGCGCACACGGGCACCCTGTTGCAGAACCCGCGCGCACTAAATACACGCGTGTCACACCTTCACGACACGTTACTGCACACGCAGTTCATGCACTCAGGATCGTCTGGAGCAAGTTACGCATTGACGGAGCAACTCCTCGTTCCTTCTTTGTTTTGGCAATGCACACCAATCTAAGCCTTTTACACTCTTCACCGTGCAACACACACACACACACACACACACATGCACACACACCCTCATCGTTTTCCATCCCAGATTAAAGAGGAAGGATGGCAGTAAGTCAGTCATTACGCAGCTACAGTGTTTCTGTCTCTGGCACAGAGCACCGCATCAGCAACGCGTCCAGCCTCGGGCTTTGGAACAAATAAATAAATAAATAAACAAATTCACAACAGATAAGGGAATAAATAGGCTGTGTTTACCTGAGACGCTCTGCAACTTGTGATGGGGAGAATCCGATGTGCTTGGTGAGGAGCGAGAGGAAGAGAGGTATAGAGAGAGAGAGAGAGAGATGGAGGAGGAGGAGGAGGAGGAGGAGGAGGATGGAGATGCGCTGCCTGGCCGCTCAGCTCTCGCTGGCTGAGACTGTGAGAGGGTCACGTGACATGGCTCCGGAGTGGGTGGGGCTTCAGCGCCGCTGCAGCACCTTGGGCAGCTCCGTAGCTACACACACACACACACACACACACACACTTTTCACAATCCAGTGAGGGACAAATCAGTCTTCACACACTTCTGTTGATGCTATCTGACACACTTCTAGTGCACCTGGGTTTTTTGTTTTTTATTTTTTTTCCCACACACACACAATATAAATATGACCCGACAAGACGTGTGTGTTCCTAAGCCTGAGCAAAAATGTGCATGTTTTAGAAGATGTGCATGTTTTGTTTTTATGCAGGCAGGAACAATCCCAGTCAAGGTGAAAGTGAAGGAGCTTCCTAAAGTCCTCAGGGACATCATTATTACACAAACAACACCCGAACAGACACCTCGACACATTGACACGTCTTCACATCCGCAACCGGGCCGGCTGATTTCACAACACAGCCCTCAGACTGATAATGAAGAGGAAGAGATAAGAGAGAAAAGAGTCCCTCGGAACGGATTTGCAGTACGACCTGAAAGCAGCAGGCAGCAGTAATCGATTACCGAGATCAGCTCTGGTCCTGAAGATCACTCTGAGCTCCTCTGCCAAGAATGAAGTACAGAGATGTCAAGTCTGTAGTGTGTGTGTGTATATACACACACACACATACTGAACTTTTTCTATGTACATAAAAGTCCCTTTTCTCTCAAACATTGTTCACAAATTTGTCTAAATCTGTGTTAGTGAGCACTTCTCCTTTATCGATATAATCCATCCACCTCACATTAGTGTCAGGTCAAGATCCTGATTAGACAGCAGGATTATTACACATTATTAAAAGGCCAAAATGTGCAGGTTTATCGCCACAGCACAACGCCACATCTGTCGCAAATTTTTTAGTGAGCGTGTAATCGGCATGCTGACTGCAGGAATGTCCAGTAGAGGGCCTCGTTGTGAACCGAGTGCCTCATGGTGATGGTGGATCTCGTCACTGTGTCTCTGTGCATTCGTCATTACACCTGCACCTACCATAACCCCATCACCACCATGGAGCGCTCAGTTCACACTGTGGACATTCACAATGAGGCCCTCTGGTGGACATTTCTCCAGTCTGCATGACAATTGCACGCACACCGGTGAGTTGGAGGGATTTTCTTGGCAAAGGAGAAGTGGTCACTAACACAGATTAAGACAAATTTGTGAACGATATTTGAGAGAAAAAGGACTTTGTGTCCACAACAAAATGTTGTGCTTATATATATTTGTTCAGTGTGTGTGTGTGTGTGTGTGTGTGTGTATATATATATATACACACACATATACACACATAGATTGAATTGTACTAATCAATAAGTTGCAGGTTTTTAGGATTTTTTTCTATAGTAAACATTTCCCACATACACACACACACACACACACACACACAATTTATTTATTTTTAACCACTTGAAATGTGTTTCCGGAGAGCATGTAGGAGGAGAAAACACCTCGACTTTACACATTTACACAAACCAGTCCGTACAGCAGTCTGGAGTCCTGGAAAAAATCCAGAAGGATCTTCAATTATATTGAAAATGAATTCATTTATGTGAAGTAAGGATCTGGAGTTTATCCCAGGAATACTGGATATGAAACGGGAATACATTCTGGATGGGATGACATCAGAGAACATTACACACACACACACACACACACCAAGTTAAGTGAAGTACTTATTGACCACTGTTCTTGCACACAAAGGAATATTACCTCCACATTTAACCCTTCCATGCAGTGAAACACACACATTAGTGAACACACACACACACAGGGGGCGGTGCACATACTTGCCCAAAGCAGTGAGCAACCCTATCCAGCATTTACCTTGCTCAAGGACACTTCAGTCGTGTCATGTCAGTTCCAGGAATCAAACCGGTGTGACCTTCCAGACACAAGCCTGGTTATTCAAATGGAGGAACCCTCTGGTGTTGGGTTCTGTTTAGAATTTACTTAACACTTAACACTTCCCTCCTAGGTGCACTTTCTGAAACTTGCAGTTGCAGTCCTCCCTAAATATATTTATATATATATTTACCAATTCTGAAGCATGCATGACAGCAGTACAAGTCTGGAAACTATCTTTAAATCATGTGTAGGTGTAGCTACAGGTTTTTTTACATCCTTTATATATATTTTTTATAACATTTATAAACATTTATTAATGAATAAATAATTAAATTATTATTACATTTTTAGACAAACTGTATTTCTACTGTATAAATGTAAACTCTATAACGGAGTAAAAGATTACAGGATCATGTACGTGTGTGGAACAGTGATTATGACCTGCTGTTATATGTAATATGATTATAGTGGTGTGAATCTCTCAGTGTCTGACGAGTCGATTCGACTCGATTCTGATGTTTGGGGTCACGATTCGATTCGGAATCGATTTTCAATTCAGGAAAGATTTTTCTTTTCACATGATTTATAAATTTTGTTTAAATTCTGTGATTGACGGGATGAAACAACAGTGTAAACAAATAAAACATTTATTTAAAACAATACCTTTAGGTTTCTTACTGTATCAAATCATTTTACATCATTTTATATTTACACCAAAAACAGGATTGTGATAAAATTCTGTAATTTAAATATCCAGTATTAGGTTCACTTAGCTGTCTGGATTTTTAATAAATAAAAAAATCTATCAATGAACAAATAACTTTAAATATGACTAAAAATGACTTCATGCTAGCGGACAACATTCAGACAAAGGCAGCTGATAACTAGCTTGTGTACGGTGGCCTAGACGATCCTCTTCTACAGAGGCCTAGTGGACACGTGATGCGATATGCAGTCAAAGTTAGAGCGGCAAAAAAATAAAACTTAAACTTTTTTGGCCATTTTGAATCAATTCAGAATTGCCAGAATGAGGAATCGTGATTCTTTAGAGTGTCGATTTCTTTCAGCACTCCTAATATGATTCTAATATAATTCTGAAAACCCAGTAGAAGACAACGGGTTTGGTTCTGACTCTGGTTTCCTCGTGGTTGTTTTCCGTTTTTCTCTGTGGTTAGTTTATTAAAGATCCAGTTTTCTGTTGAAGTTTCTCCGTGACTTCATGTCTACTGTTAAAAGTAAATATATATGTGAAGTGAACCTGTGCATTAAAATCTGTGCTCTGGCTCCATCTGCTGTCTGACTACAACGTCTCCCAACCTGAGATCCGTAGACACGCCCGCTATCACGTTTCATCCCGATGTGGTGTTTTGTTCACAGATGGAAGAAAAAGGAAACCTCGGCTTTGTTTGTTTGACGGAAAACTAATTATAACGGTGTGATGATGTGGGCACAAAGCCCGAGCTTATTACTTCTGGTGATTATTTTATTAGAACCGCGTCCGCCGAGACGTCACATGATGACAATTCATCAGAAAAGAGCTATGCTTAGTTGAACTCTAATTGCACTGGATTAATCCTGTTACCTCCTCAGTGCTGCTTCTCACGTGCACGTAAACAAGCGTTGGCTTGGAGATTATCTTTTTATTATATAAGTCTTCTCTAAAAGTTTAGGATGCGTCTAAAAGACAATCGTGAGAACTCCGCTGCCAGGACTTTCACCGGTACTAGAATATAGGAGTGTAGAACCCTAGAATTTTTTTTATTTTTTACTGCATTTCTAACTGCATTTCACCACCCAGAAAAATGTCAGATTAAGGGTTAGATCCCTTGTTTAAAGGCACTGCAGGGGATCGAACCGGCAACCATCCGGTCACAAGACCAGTCCCTCAACCTTAAGTCCAGGCTTCCCAGGCAAGGACCAAATTGTGATGTCTAGACGACTGGGTCAGAACATATAAAAAGAAAGGTCTTGTGGTATGTCCCAGTATAGAGTGGATAATAACTACCTGGTCTGAGGAAGGACATCTGGTGAACCAGTGACAGGTATATAGAACCACACACCTGTTTATATACATTGAATTGGCAGAAAAATTGGTAAAACCATCGATAGTGACTCCATGATGGCATTGGGGGTTTGTTTAGCTGCCTTTCCATTGGACCCCTGGTACACCTACAGGTGAACTCTATGTGTGACGAGTTCCACTGGGTCATGTCCTGTAATCATTCTGATTGGTTTGTCTTCTTCTAACAGGACAATGTATCACCACACATGTCTGGAGACACCAGATTATACCTCAGAATACAGAATTGTGGAGCGCTCTGCAGGAGATCTGGTTCTTGGCTTACAGGAAGTTTTCACAAGTTCATGGAGACCACGCCTCCTTTTGCACTTCTGTAGAAGCTAGCTGCATATCATTTGCTTGTACTGAGAAATGACAACAAAGCTCCATCTATCTACCCGTCTTTCATCTACACCTTCATGTTCGTGACTTGACATGGTTAGAGGAGCGAAAAACAAACAAAATCAGTTATGCAGGAGGAACAGTTCACCTCCTCCGACCCCCAGTGTATGTGGCATGGCATACGCACAATAACGGACTTCAAACCTCCAAGCACTCCACTTCCTACCAAATACACCTCACTCCCTGATGAGCTTAATCACTTATGTTCGACCATGGAAATCTGGTGGACTACAGAAAAACTGCTCTGCCACAGAAAAACAGCTCTGCCACACAACTCACACTGTTCTGTACAGACGTCTACCACACCCTGAGCACCTGATGGACTGCCTGGACGTGTGCTCAGGACCTGTGCCAAGCATCTGGCCGGAGTCTTCACAGACATTTTTAATCTGTCTCTGACCCAGGCAGTCATCCCTACTATCTTTAAGACTGCCACCATTGTGCCGGTGCCCAAGCATTCAAGTGCTTCAACCCTCAGTGACTTCCGTCCTGTTGCACTCACCCCAATCATCACCAAGTGCTTCGAGAGACTAGTTCTCCCTCAAGTGAAGTCCTGTCTACCTGCCACAATGGATCCTCATCAGTTCGCCTACCGTCACAATAGGTCTACAGAGGACGCCATCTCCACGGCACTCCATACTGCGCTGACTCACCTGGACTGTGACAATTCATACGTTAGGATGCTGTTCGTTGACTTTAGTTCAGCATTTAACACTGCGATCCCCTCCAAGCTGATCTCCAAACTCAGCCAGCTTGGCATCAGTGCATCACTCTGTAACTGGATTCTGGACTTCCTGACTGACAGACCTTAGACCTGTCAGCAAGTTAGACAAGCTCTCTTCCTCCTTAATCACCCTGAACACCGGTGTACCACAAGGATGTGTCCTGAGCCCTCTTTTGTACTCCTTGTTCACCCATGACAGTGTTCCTGTTTATGGCTCTAACACCATAATGAAGTTTGCAGATGACACCACAGTGATTGACCTGATCAGAGGGGATGACGAGACACCACCTGACTACATGGTGTGAGGACAACAACCTGGTGCTGAATACCAACAAAACCAAAGATATCATTGTGGACTTTAGTAGTCAGGCCTTTCCCCCCATCTTTGTGAATGGAGCTATGGTGGAACAGGTGTCTGGCTTCAAATTTCTTGGCATTAAACATCTCTGAGGATCTTTCTTGGTCATCTAACACCTCAATCCTGGTTAAAAACTCACAACAGCGCCTTTACTTCCTACAGAGATTTCAAAAAAATCTCACCTGTGCTCAGGGATATTACTGGTCTTCTATCTCTGTACCATCCAGAGCATTCTCACAAACTGCATCTCAGTGTGGTACGGCAACTGCTCTGTATCTGACCGTACAGCTCTCCAGCGGGTGGTGAAAAACTGCCCAACGCATCACTGGGACTCAGTTACCCACAACTGACTGCATCTAGCGCAAGCGTTGCCTGGGTAGGGCGAGGAACATTATCAAGGATGTTTCTTATTCCAACTATCAACTTTACAATCTTCTTCCATCTGGTAGTCGTTACAGGAGCCTCCGCTCCCGCACCAGCAGACTCAGAAAGAGCTTCTTTCCTGAGGCTGTAACGTTATTGAACTTAATTACGTCACTTTAATTACATACTGTAGTTATGATGATATATATTATAACATATATTTACACAGTCTATTACTGCACTATTTATACTATGTATATAATATATAATGTGCATATATATATATATATATATATTTTTTTTAATGATTTACAGCCACCAGTCACACCTCCACAGGCTTGTACTGGCTTATAACTCACTATCAAAGGGCAGCCGTAGACTTGTGGTTAAGGAACCAGGTTCCTGGTTCGAACCACAACCAACAAGACTCGACTGAAGTGCCCTCAAACAAGGCACCTAACTGCTCCCAAGGCTCTGTGGATAGGAGCTGCCCATCACTCTGGGCAGGTGTGTTTACTGCCCCCCAGTGTGTGTTCACTAGTGTGTATTACAAGACAAGGATGGGTCCGACACGGAGGTCAATTCCACTGTATAGTGGGTCAGTAATTCACTTTCACACTAATATCACCCTTTCCAAGATGGCGGACACGTTAACGTAGACTCGTAACGTTAGCGGGTATGCCAGCCGTCTCCGCCTCCGTGACGTCATCAGAATGCGACGAGTGAACAGAGTACAGAGTACTCCTAACAGAGTATAACTGTATAAATTCGCTTAATTTTGTCTTTACCAAATGCCTTCGTATACACACATACATTCATATATAAGGATTTGTGGATGGAGTGCGACTTGTATAATAATGGCGTCGCGAGGCTCGAGTTTTAGGAGCGACGAAGAAGAACGGCGGACCAATCAGGAAAGAGATGGCGTCACACTCACACGTCAACCCGGAAGTGCCCGATGGTGGGGCTGGTGAACCCGACAGTCACGCTCTGTTAAGGTAACGAAATGTCTTTAAGTCGAGTTTATAGCGCTACTATTCAGCATTATAATCGTCATTAGTCCAGTCTAGTGGGAGGTTTAATACTTCTGTCATGTGTATCGTGGATAAAGGCTAAAGAAGGATTTAAATACCGTCCATTCATTCTGTACTTCCGGGTCTATTATTATTATTATCATTATCATTATTATTATTATTATCATCAACAACAACAACAACAATAATAATAATAAAATAAAATAAATAAATTATTATTATTATTATTAATATCATAATAAAAACTAAATAATCATAATAACAATAATAAAATAATAAATATTTAATATAGAACCTAATTAATACATAACCTAACTGATATAAATTTTTACAATAGATTACTGAACCACTCGTTGACCACTCTGCTTGCACACTGAAGAATCTGACCTCCACATTTAACCCATCATGCAGTGAAACACACACACACACACACACTAGGGGGCAGTAAACACACCTGCCCGGAGCAGTGGACAGCCCCCTCTTCTCAGAGCCCAGGGAGCAGTCGAAGGCTAACTCGAGGGCACTTCAGTCAGTGTCGGACCGGTGACCTTCCAGTCACGAGACTGGCTCCTTAACCACAAACCTAAGGCAGTCCCTCAAGGTTATATAGAACATAGATGTGTTTTAGAGGTCATGAAATATAACTTACAGCACATACAGTGTGACACATTTATAAAGTGTTAGTCAGTAATATTTACAAATCACCATAAAAAAATGATAAAACCTGTGATTGATCAGTTATAACATTGAAACCAGCCACCAGAACATCTCTGACCGTCACCAAGACGTTAGCATCTGATCCTTCTGTGGGAACAGACCAGACAGTCTAGATGTTTCTGCAGGTCTCTGTGGACTCCTGTTTCAACTCTCAAAAACTTAATGTTATCATATGATCCGTTTCAGACTTGTCTAAATCTTCAGCCGTTATTTAAGTCTAAGGCTGCGTCTGAAATTACATACTCCTGTACTAGTTAGTATGTGAATCTAGTATGCGACACGATGTAGTGCGTCTGAATACCTAGTATGTATCAGGTAGTATGTG
>JAOVVF010000033.1:1018231-1033222 GCA_028565595.1 Duopalatinus emarginatus | reverse complement strand
GAGGACGTGACGCCGCCCGAAGGAGGACGTGACGCCGCCCGAAGGAGGACGTGACGCCGCCCGAAGGAGGACGTGACGCCGCCCGAAGGAGGACGTGACACCAGAATATTAATGGGAAAAATAACACAGCATGATATAGTTTAGAAAGTTCAGCCGCATATATTTTGTCATTCAGTAGTGACCATGTAGTACTAAATGATGAACCTGCACTCCAGACCAATTTTCAGGAACCAAGGACACGCAAAAAAATATCTGTCAAACGCAACCTCAGCTGTCCTCCAAAAGGAGGTAGAGAACAGGAAGCAGAAAAACCGGACAGGAAGCAGAAAAACTGGACTGTCCGAGCAAAACCGGGCCTTCTGGCCACCCTAGTTGACACACAGAACATTATATACAGTATGAGGTTTCAGCCATACCCATTCCTGAGAGGTGTATAATGTCAAGCACACTTCCAAACACTCTTCACAGACCGAGTGACTGAGACTTAGTGAAGAGCTCAGTGGCCACAATGACTGTGTCTGAAGTTCAGCCCTGACATTATATGTGTGTGTGTATATATATATATATATAAATATATATATATATATACACACACACACACATATATATATATATATATATATATATAAGAATTACCAGACACGTATTTGTTAAATTATCCATTTGCATGTACACACGTGACCTCGTCCAGATAGTCAAGTTATTACAGTTATTACCTGGTTAATTGTTGTAGTATGTGTAAATATATACGATGTGTGGTATAAATGAGAAGCACAACTTTAGCCCAAGGTTGCAGTTTGGCCCTAAAAATGAAACGGTTTTATAGCAGCCTTTACAACTTTGGCCCAGAGTCACACTTTTCATGATAATACCAATACTGTTGGACCAACACTGCAGTCATTGGCAAACCCTGGCAACACTGGCACACTTTCCACATCACCAGCTCCTTTTACACTGACCCATCTATGGCTAATCATGGCTAATCTTTGGACCAAGCGTACACCATCTATACCACGTCTACGGTCCCTTCATTAGACCCAACACCGATTTGTAGCCCTTTATAATGCTTTCTTCTACTCACCCCATCATCATGGCTCCCCCAGAGTACAGGACCTCCTGTTCCCACCATCTTGTTGATGTTCTACATGGCCACAGATACCCAGGTTATCCTACAGGATCACACAGAGAAGAGGACACACCTGAGCCACTCTACAGACACTCCAGATGAACTGAGTGGGTTTAAAACCACCTCCAGCAAACTTACAGACACAAAGGCAGCTAGCAAATCAACACACCAGGTCTGTCAAATAATAAATCCCATCTGGAGAAATCATTTCTGTTTTCTTTTTTAATAAAAATGTATTAAACTGCAGGACTGAAGTTTCAGAGGAACACCTGCGCTGACAGAAAGCTGGGGCAGTCAGGAGTGAGTCTCACCAGCTGAGACCCATCAAGTCCAATCAGGGAGGAGGATGAGCAGTAGTGGCCTAGCTAATGTCAGGGAGATTCAGGGTATCTGTCCTCAGTGGCTGAAGGAAAAACTAAATCCAGGGCTTGTGTGAAGCTGCCACCTGTTGGACATTGTGAGGAACAAACTACAATAAATGATGACTGTACAGTGGAGTAGACTTGTGTCATTATTATTACATTCTCTCACTTTCTCTAATAATTTTATATCATAAGCTTTTTTATGCCTAATTACTAAAGTAAAATATGGAATATTAGCAATTTATAATAATTTTTATTACTACAATATTAAGACAAAAGTGTTTTGAAAATATACATTCATAAATGTACTTAAATTATAAGTATTTATATAAATAAATGTTTAAATATAAGTATAAAATGGTACTATACAAATGTGTGATTTTCTTGTTAACTTGAAATGTTAAATAATATTTTAATATTTTAATCTTGTTTTTCCTTTGTTAAACCTGACTAAATAATAATAATAATAATAATAATAATAATAATAATAATAATAATAATAATAATAATAATTATTATTATTATTATTATTATTATTATTATTATTATTATTATTATTTATGGGGCAGCTGTGGCCTAGTGGTTAGGGAACCGGTTTTGTGACTGGAAAGTTGTGGGTTTGATCCCTGCCCAGGGCAAGATATAAAATATTATTATATAAAAACAATATTTATTATTATTATTAGTATTATTAGTATTATTATTGTTATTGTTATTAATATTATTATTATAGTAAATATTTATTGAATACTAAATTATTTGCAAATTATGTCATCTTCAGTTTATCTTTTAGCTTAAAACTCTGTCTTTTGTGCAAAAGGCTATAATTTAAACAAAAAAGACAAAATTCAAAAAAGAAAAATGCTAAATTCTAATATTAAGCAACAAATATTAGGTTATTTCAGTGTTTTGAGAATAATGCTTATCATTTGATTATTATGCCAAGCTGAACACTGTAAAAATGTCTAATTACAGAGAGGTTTGAGTCAGATGCATCAGTTGCACAACTGCAGTGTCAAACTCAACACCAGACCCAGAGCCAAGTGATAGCAGGGGATCATCATCAAGTCATCCTTTTATTTTTAACAAGCCATGGTATGTCTCTTTTTCACAGCTCTAATTACTGAGTCCTGGACCGAGCCAGTTAACAGACATCATGAAGTCCAGCCTGAGTCATGGATTTGTTTTTGGATCATATATTAACGCTTGAAAAAAGCTGCTTCAAGCAGTTGCATGATTATTCAGTGGTGCAGCCAACGTGTATGAAGTGCCCCATGCATCACCCTGAGGGATGCCTTCTTCACCACTGTGCTCTACGGCTCCTCCTTTCTGGGTCACTAGTAAAATCTCTAGTGCAGGCAGTTTGGCTAAATTGGTCCATTTCCACTCCTGCACCTGATTCTCAATAACTAGAGCACGTCTTTGAAAGACATTGGGGATCCTGTTCCCTAGTGGACACGGCTATGGTTTGCTCTCACTTTCCCATTTAGATTCCATTTACATGAAGAACAAGACACAGACCATGATGCCAATCAGAACCTACCAGCATGGTCCTCAACCCAACAAAAACTCTTTTTTGGCAGGTTGAAATGGTTCAAATTTTCACTTCTAATAGCCAAATCTTAAGTGACGCCACCCTGGCCCAAAGTGGGCATTGAAGCCTGATCTTTAGGTCTTCATGAAGAAGGCTAATGGAGATATCTTGACCAACAATGATGACACTGGAGACCTTCAACCAGTTCAACACTCCACAAAGACGGCACAAACGAAGGCCAACGACTGACGTCAATCGGCTAATTTTTTGTTGCGCGTTGTTTCCATGGAGAACCATTGTGGTGGAAATGCAATTCATGCGATTTTTTTAAAAAAAAGGCAGCTTGGTACATCCTTTGTGCTTTGCATCGAAACATGTCTTTTGGTAAACTTTCTCTATCTCACTTTTCGGTCTTTTCTTTTCTGCGACCGTGATGTTCACATGCCCGCACCACAGAGGGTCAAGGCACCATCTCTTTCATGCTTCTAGTTTGAATAGATGCAGAGGCAGAGCTTTGCTGCAGGAGGGTTACAGTACTATAAATAGGCCTCCTCTCTGGCAGCTCAGCTGCAGCTTTTAAACGGCTAAAATAACTGGAATGCTCTGTTTTCTTCCTTGCTATCACGTTATAGCCATCTCTCATCTGCATCCTTTAATGCCTCTCTTAATTCAAGCTGATTTTTTAGAAGATAGACACCGCAGTCAATGGCTTGTGCATCACGTCAATTAGACAAACTGTCGTCGCCACCCGTCTTACGCCGATTCCTGAATCGCTGACAAATCGCTTGACCTTTTCACGAAATGACTCCCTCTTACACACAAAACTGCGAAAGGTATCACGGGAGCGATAAGGTACGAGTCGAGTGCATGAGCGCTATTCAGATCTCCTCGCTCGCTCACTCATTTGTGCAGAAACCATCCCCCATTTGAAATGCGTGTCTCTGCCTTTGTAGTGTGCGCCTGATCGGTGTGACTAAAGCAGGCGTTGCGCAATCGCTGTCCTCTTCCAAAGACTCGTCCTCACTGAGCAACGGGATAATAGCCAAAACAGCATTAGTGGGAACTAACGCACAGGCATAAATAAATGAGTCAGAGGGGCTTCGTTTGCGCATTGATGAGATCCTGAACTTGCCTCTTTTGATCAGAGCAGTTGGGCTAAATCTGTATGAGTCAATGCACGGGGGAGCAGTCAGTGACCACCGATGGGCCAATTAATGCATCGCTTACTCAAAGCTCGCTTCATTGATCAGAGGAGAAACTGACAGGGAGTTTAGCCAAAGGGGAAAACTGCAGGAGCAAGTAGCCTTTGCATTCATTATCCAGGGGCAAGCATATAGGATGACCCCCCGAAGATGACGTCTGTAACCTTGACGCAACCTTAAACCAAAATTCTTCATTCCAGCCAACATTGTGGTGGACCCAAAGAAATACCAAATGCAGTGCAGGAATCCACCCTGGATTGGAAGCCTGGTCATTTCAGAACATGTTCATTCACATCAAGTGTGAAGGTCTTGCAGATTTACCCACTGGCTTGTCGATGACTGGAAGCGTTCAACGACTGGAAAGATCTACAGTAACCCCAGCACGGAATTGAAGGCTAGGGTTCCTGGTTCAGGTTCATGGTTCCGGATCTCAGGATCTCCAGTCTCCATGGTTCAACCTTATTCCAGGGTTATTGTTGTGTTTATCATGTTCTCTTATTATACACGTGGGTTTCTGTTGGTTTTACCTTCTAATCACAACTGATGCGTCAAGTGCTGATCCAAGCTGCCGCCTGATGCGAGCAATTTTTTTTCTTTTGAGTTTTTAGACCAGCTGCCCTTGAAAAAGGCACAGAGAATAGCAACAAACCAGACAAAACTATGATGTATTCTTGAATGGTACTGTAACCTGCAAGAATATTTCTGTATGTTCATGGTCAGCCATATTATGCCCATGTACCTTTCATTCATTTTATGCCACATTACCAAATTTCCCACAAGTCTCCCAGAGAATTGGTTCAAATCTTTGGTTAAAAATTGTTCAGATAACGTTCCTATCAAATACAATCACAACCTTAGAATGTCAATATTCCTACTGCTTTACATTCCCACAGTAAACTTGGAAGCTGCTGCACGTTATTGTCGCCAATCCACAAAATCCCCCCCTCCCCATCAACATCTGAAGGAATTGCATTTGCTTCGTGTCTGAATTTATTCCAATGAGAAATTTAGAGCTTGTTCTTCTTGTACAGCAGATATACAAGCATGATTTAAGAGTAATGTTTTACCAGTAACAATCAGATTTGTCCAGAGACAACAGAGTCGCCTTGTCCATGAGTCTTGACTGCCGAATACCAGTAACATGACTGAGGTTTGTTCAGGGTTTACAGGGTTACTGTATCATTCGTATGCACAGGGAATACTGGGTGCTACTGTACTAGTCTTAGACATGACAAATCATGTCCACATTGCACTCTGGGTCCACTCTGGCTTACACGGTCATGTCATACCCATATCCCAAGGCTAGATGGAGCTGTTTCTTCATGCTTGGAGAAATTGCAGAATTTGATTAAGTTCAAACAAATGACTAATTCCCTTTCTACTACTAACACCACCTCTCCGAACTTCTCTCGTTTTAATCATTACTAACAATTATATTGTCCTTAACTTCAACAACTCTCAGCGTAACAATACTGTATGTTCACATGGGAAAATTGAATGTTGACGTGTTTACCAGCCGACTCTCAGGCCTTCAGCAGTCCTCCCACATCATGCGTTGACGTTGTAACTGCTGTCAGTGTGTAAAGTGGAAAGCGTGGCTCACAGCGCCTCGTGGCTAAAGCCTGCCTGTTTGTTGTTTTTTTTTTTGCCTGCAAATGTTTTCCTCTCTCTCTCTCGTAAACACTTGTTACCTCAACGAGCGGTGGGGTGATGTAATAGGCGGTGCGGTGACGCTCGTCAGCCTCTATCTCCTGCTGCCTCGGGCTGCTAGCAGATGTCCCACGGGAGCTTCCAATTGACACACTCATATTGGCCACCAGCTAGAAATCAGTCACATCCACCTCACGGTTAATGTTTCAGTGTCTGTTTTCTTTCCTCTGCAGTCTTAACAAATGATAAGCCATAAATATTGATTTCTGTTGTTCGCTCCTGGGAAACGTTTAAAAGATCTATTGGTCTAAAGGGTCTAAAACAAACTGAACCATCCATATACCATCTGAAGAACCTTTCCTATACCCTCTTCAGTCTTATGAGTCAGCTCGCCAGTTTGGTTCCATGCAGAACCACAAAACTCTGGGCTTCATTCATTAACATCTACCTAATGTAAATGTTTGTTTTTAAGTTTGTTCCTATGCAAGGACATAAGAAAAGTCTACGTCTATTTGACCACAGACATGGTCACATGTGGGTGTTTGTAATTGTGCCCTTGAGTGTGCAGATTCTGTTCTTACCTAGAAAAAAATCCCAATAATAAAAGACTGGTAAGGTGTGAGAATCTTGCAGTTCTTCCAATTTGAGCTTTGTTAAAAAGCCAGAACCTTTAAGAACCTCATCCAGTTCCAATGGTTCAGAGTCATTGTTGAACCCCTTTTCTTCACTTAAGTGCTCATCAATTAGTCCCGCTGGTGGAAACCTTTACAACAAAAAGAGTGGATAAGAGTAATGATGTCCAGGGAAAACTTTTAAGGCTCCATATAGAGCCGTACAATATAGTCTTCTTTGTATATATACAAAAACGTCCAATAATAACTTTTTTTCACAAAAACCCCTGGTCAAACTCTCCACCTCACCTCAATCTCAACTTTCTCCCCCTTTCACCCTTTTAGATTTCTGAATGTAGTCAATTTGGCATCCATATGAATGAATGAATAAAGTATATATAGGTGGCTTTCATGGAAACCAAGGACACTTTACAATCAACACTCAACCAAGACACACCGGCAAGAAATGAAAAATTGGCAGTTCACTCAGCATAGAGTGCCAATCCATATCTGGGAATATAAGTATATTCTTTATGTTGTCCAGGTGGGGAACCATTGCCCATCTTGGCATGAGGGTTGCCTTTCAGAAAAAGAAGAGCAGTGTTAAAAAGAACCTGTTTTTACAAAAGAACCCGAAAGTGGACCCTCCCATCACCACCACCACCACCACCACTGAGTTCAGTTCTTCAGTTTGTTCTCTATGGTGTGCAATAAAGCCCATTTGGAACCCAAAAACCATCCATCCAAAAACACTTCTTTAGCTGTTTCCTTTATTTTTCTATCACCATTGTGTTTCTTCCATGTTTTATCCATCTGTCAACATGTTTACTTTTTACCAAAGAACACTAGATCACTAGTGACGACTAGTGACCATTAGATCACTAGAACCATTAAAGAAATTTTAGATGATTTTCTCTAAGCTCTACCAGAAAAAGTGGCTCTTAAAGCATCTCTTTTGTCCATTTGGTGGAACAAATGTGAGTGTTTTTCAGAACATGTTTTGAATAGGTAGAATGGATTCAAATAGACCAGATTAGTGCCTTTGGAAATCTAGAATGACTAATCCCTTTTCACCAGATTGACATCAGACTTCATCAATATGTCCAGCTGGTAGAACTATTAAGGGGTGTGCATCCTACCACCAACACTTGGGAACAAGTGGGAAATGTTCAGAACCATATTAAAACATTTGCTGAAAAGAGTAGAATCCTAAACTAAAATACTTCTCTGTTTTTTTGGCAAGGAACATCTAGACGAGAATACTGAACCATGCAGAAAGCACATGGATAACCATGTAACAAGACCTGACTCTTTTAGTACCCTACAACATCCGTTTTTATAGTAGGAAAAGTTCCAAGAAGTATCACTTCAGACCACTAGAACTTCAAATCAACATCCAATTTTCCAATCCAACCCTTTTTTAGAACAGTTGGCCCTCCTGCAGAAAAAAAGCTTAGATATCTGACCCCCAAAGGTTACTTTGGTTTGTCCACTTGGTGGAACCCATAAAGGCTTTATAGAACCCTACAGCTTTCATTCCTTTAGAAAGCTCGAATCTTTAAAATCCCCAGAAGAACCTTTCAGGAACCTATACATTTTCTCAGAGTGTGGCCTGCTGCACCTTCTGCATTCCTGCCTGATCTCCATCACATTCGGCGTGACTTTTTCCGAATCGGTTCTCGATCCATCAACTTGCACCCTCTGCCCTGCTCTGCTTCTCCTCCAGAGTGTCAGTGCCCCCGTGCCGCCCTCGCCATCGCCGAGCCTCACCCTGGCTTTCACTGGTCCAGGTGGATATTATGTAAAACCTCGGCTAAAAATAGTCTCGCCCAGGATCTTTTGTCTTTACCTGCTCACTCTTAGCCCAACAGTTTTATTTCTGGAGAGCATGTGGAAAGCAGTGCCATGCAGAGGGCCTGTTACCATAGTTACTTGTGCTAGCAAAGGGAAAGAGAGAGGCGCTACATTCTTAGTCGGTCTCCTCAGAAAAGCAGCGATCTGTGTGTTTGAATAGGCTCGTCCCTTTTCACACCGTGGGTATTGAATTCACTGAAAGGGTTGTGTTGAATTACTTTCCGTAGGGCCAACAGTTATGAAGTCTGCTTTGCATGGGATTGTGTCGTGCAGAACGTTTGCAGAATTAACACTCAGCAGCATGAGCAAGGTTACTAAAAGGGAAAGTTTTTTTTTTTTGTATTTCGATCTTTATTGATTGATAAACATCAAACCTCGAGTGGAATTTCTCTCAAACATCCTTCACGTAAAACATAATGTATCCGTTATAGAGTCAGACATCATGCATACAATAGCAAACGTGTAAGTGTCGGCCATCTGGACATTCATCTGCTCTGCTCTGCTCTGCTCTGGAACTGATGTTAGATATACAGTCATATATATATATATATAATATATAATATATATAGTTATAAAATCCTTATCCTGAATCCTTAGCGAGGACTCTAAAGAGCATCAGGCATGACGCAACCTCTTGAGTATAATTTGCTGTATAAATTATACTCATCCACGGATCAAGAGTGCTCAAAGTGCAGCGGTTAGATAACTCCAGGTGCCACCAGGTTTTGCCCGAAGCACCAAGACGGGGAATTTCGTAGTCTTTTCTAATAATTCTGCTCAGGTACATTTTGCCGTATCACTTTCTCTATTCACCTACTTCAACCTGGGTCGTGTTTGCTAATTAGCTCTCATACTTAATATCCAGTCTTAAGGTGCAAACGTCTTTTTACTTTGACATTGTGAGTTCCACCAGTTCACGTCCTCTTCCAGCAGGCACGATGCACCATCACACACGTCTACACGTGCCAGATTATGGTTCGAGGAACACTCGTTTGCGTTTGGGGTTTAGTCTCACCAGACCTCAACGCAATCGGACACGTCTGGGACGTCACGTGAGGCACTGTGAAACACAAAAATCCTTTACCCTTTGAAATACAACAAAACTGTGGAGCATTCTGCAGGACGTCCGGTTTTCAGGAACCTACTACGTATTAGACTGGTGTACCAGCTATTCTGCCACTTCAGTGTAGTCCATCGGTTTCAGCTCCTCAACTGTACATGCTAACACCACCATCACCATCACTGTTCCACCTTTTCACCTCTGTTTTCCAGATGACTCACAGCCTGAGCGAAGCACTGGATTTCTAAGACTTCCTGTGTCCAGTCTTTTGATATCGGATTCATCACTAATATGATGTTGAAAATGGTGAGGAGTAGATTTTAAAGTGTTTTCGTGATGGGTTTGATGGGTCAAGGTGTGCAGTTCTTCCTTAAAATGGCTATAACCCTCCGCAGTCACGATCAGGAAGAGCTTCTCAGCGATCTCCCCTCCCACCTCAGAGAGGCGAGGACAGGCATCCGGGTACGAGAGTGGGCGAGCGGGGTGTATTTCTGGAACATCAGGGAAACCTGCAGCTCAGCGAGTGGGGCTTCAGGAGATGCATCGGGCTTCCCTAACCCTGCTCCCACACTCTCCGGAGACAAGAGCTAAAAAGACAGATGAACTTCCTCCATTTTACTTCTTCCCTCTGTCTTTCTTAATAGCGCTCTGGCTTGGGTATTGTAGCACAGAACGACACAAATGGCTCAGGACTGAGGAGAGAAATAAAGACAGAGGAGAAAATCTTGGCAGCTGAGAACGAGCGTCTTGTATTTATAGCGAGTCGTGATTCCGGCCGAGGTTTCGCTCATGCTAGCTCGCCCAATCCCTTTTTGCGCTTCCTGAGAAGCGCCATTGTTTTTTGATAGGTTTCATCCACTGCCTTTAGGGGGAATATAATGTAGGACATATGCAGAAATATGATGCGTACGTGGGTGGGGGTGGTGGTGGTGGTGGTGGTGGGTGATATGATGAAGGCTCCTCTGCTGAACGAGCTCCAAAAAAAATATCCCTTTTCTTCTCTTGATCTTGTATGGAAATGCACATAGTTGTGCATCAGGGGAAACAAAAGGTGAGTGAAGTGCCTGGAGTGGAAGTCGAAGAGCCTGTTATTTCTCCAGCAGTGAATTGAGGAAGAGCGCTGGCACGATGCATCGATTCAGGAATGGAAGTTACAGCCCGTCGCCGTTATTACATAACCGCCTGATCAGTATCAGAATCGCTTCAGCTATTTGCAGCATTTTCTGCAACAGTATAGACAGAAGCTTCAACAGAAATAGAAATAAAAGCTTCGTTTTTTTATTTAATAACAGTAAAATATCCACTACATCATTATTTACCCAACTGCTAAGAAGTGTGCTTACATAGAGATTTTGGAAATTTTCATCCATTCGTCCGCTACACTCGTTTTTCCGGGGACAATCTCTGTTGCCACACAGTTATATCTGTGATGTCACAAAAAGGCGACCTCTCGTCCAATCTGATGTCACAGAATCTCCTACATTTTTGCGAGATATCGAACACAGGACAAAAATTAGAACGTCTGGAATGTTTAGGAGAAAGGTGCTTACGTACAGATGTTGGAAAAGTTGATCCATTTTCCCACTACACTCGTTTTTCAGAGGAAAAATGTCCCATCTGCTGATTGGACAAGGCATTGCCTTTCAGTGATGTCACTGTGACGTCACACGCTATGGAAACAGACTGTGACGTCTAACCCTAGCCCTAACCCTGAGTGCAACACACTCGCAGTTTCTGCAGGAAGTGCACTTTCTATTTATTAATATTGTGGTTTATGTTAGCAAGCACATTCCTGCGTGCACTGAAGTGCCAGAAAATCTGGTACACCAGTCTAATTTCTGCCACCAGCCGATGAACACCAAACGTCCTCCAGAACGGTCCACAATCCTGCTGCATTTTAAAGGATTTCTGTATTCCGATCAGTTCAAACCCATCAAACGGGAATCAGAAATGAGACACACATGTATTCTGACATGTGTTCACCTGTCAGAGATGTTTTTAGGTATACCAGGGGTCCCATGGAATGGCAGCTAAACAAACCCTGTACTATTATGGAGCTATGACCAGATTATGTTTTGTCTAGGTTTGTCTGTACCAGTTTTTCTGGCACTATATAAATATATATACATATCTATATTGTCATGAGGCTTAAATGCCCATGATCATGTCTCTGGTTCACCAGGTTGTCCATCCTGGGAGCACGTTTGGTAGGTATTAACCAGTGTATACTGGGATACACCCTACAAGACCTGCTGTTTTGAAGATTCTTTGATCTGGTCGTCTAGACGCCACAATTCGGTCCTTGTCAAAGCCATAGTAGGACTTGCCCATTTTTCCAAGCTTCCAACACATTGATTTCGAGAACTGGTCATCTGGGTGTTACTCTGATAAGATCAACAGCGTGATTCACGTCACCTGTCACCTTCAGATGGAAGATCTGGAGCTCCAGGAATCCTAAAATACATCAGTCATTATATATATATAATGGTATAAATAATAAATAATAATGCATGTAGGAAAAGATTGTAGCAGTGCAAGTATAAGCTGGGAATGCTAGGCTTCATTCCAACTCAAAAGACTCTCACTGCTGAGATTTATTTATTTATTTAATTATTTATTTTGTGAATGCAGCCACAGATGGGAGGCAAGTAACAGCTCTCCAGAAGGAACCGGGCGTCGATGCCAAACCGCTCTTGTTTGCACTCTGTTAGGTACAGCAGTAGAACAGACAGTGGACATCACCGTACCATGCTAATACGTATCGAAGTCATCGTATCACCTGCATCGGTTTTTACATCCACAGACTAGCATCCTGGGATCCCTGAGTTTATCCTGGATCTTTCCCGACTCCGAGTCCGAGTCGGCGTCAGCATCAGTCAACTGGAAATGAGCCTTTCGAATAAATACCAACACGTCTGCGTCCTTACACTTTTACCCCCGTTGCATTATACTTCTGTGTATTAATCTTGGTAAGTGCAGCGCATTACATAAAGCCATTACGGAGCTTGGTGGCATTTTGCAGAGGCGAGAGGTGAGTGTTGCTCTGCAGTTAGCGCCACAGTAGCTTCAGTGTTATGAACTACTTAATAGATTCAGGTCGCCTGGAAGAGAGGCAACACACCAGGCCCTTAGATAAGAGCACATTACCACGGTGAAAATGATTTGCTCTGGAGAATGTCAGACTTATTTGCCTTTTCGAGACGAGCCCGATTGTGTCATTATCATAATAAGTATGAAGAACACTCAGCACACATCCTGTTTGATGATTGATTTGATTTGATTTTTTTTTTTCACTCTTTAATATCATGCATGGAAACAGATTTAATGCACGGCCTTTCATTCACTTTACAGATCAGGTTTGATGGATAACTGGGTGCTGGTGTCACTATGTAGGGTGAATAATACATTATTTCATAGACTGTGTAAAGCAGTTTATTACAATAAGGATATTGTGGATGAATGTGGATTCTGATAATCTAATAATAATAATAAAAAAAAAAACAATTAAACATTTTTTTGTTTGTTTATTTTTCCTGTATATCTTTACTGTATAAGATGTTCCAGTTCTATTGTGTTGTTTTTTATTATTTTTTTATATATATTTTTTTATTGAAGGAATATTGCATTACGAATTTTGTGAATAATTCTACTTCCTTCAAATATTGTTATTTTACAAACAGCAAACAAACAGCCCACCCCCCAACATACAGGCAGTCGTTACAATAATAACAACATTCAAGGTCACTGGTCCATACATATTCAACTTCTCAGGCAGATCATAGTACACACATATACAAGTAAACATACTCCCATATGCTCACATCCCTAAATCCACGGTAGCATCCTGAGATGCTCAAAATAAGGTTTTTTTATTTTTTTATTTTTATTTTCTTTCATCCCATATTTTAAGTGATAATGTGGGGATTATTCTTAACATTTCTTTTGTCTTTATTTATTATTTAATATTTATTATTAATATTTAATATTTATTTTATTATTTTATTTATTATATATACTTTTTTTTTTTATCCATTCCCTCTTTTATGATTATTTTACTTAACTTTCAATTTGTATTATTTATATTTAATAATTTATGCTGAATTTGATTTATTCTGATTTTTCTTTTTTATTTATTTCTGATTGATTCTCTATTTCTCGCCTTCTCTTTTTTTTTCTCTCCTCCTCTTAGTAGCGCTATTAATAGTCCACCAAATGTAGCTTTATATATTGCAAACAAAATCTTTAGTCTCCTCTGAGGAGTGAATCGAGTGGAAGAAAAATAAACTATTATGTGGACCTAGAAATAAACATTATTGGATGTGAAAATATTCTGTCTGTAGAAAGAAATAAAGAAATAAAAATGGAATTTAAATATAACTTTGGGTAAATTAAAACAGAAATTTATTTATCTATCTATCTATCTATCTATCTATCTATCTATCTATCTATCTATCTATCTATCTATCTATCTATCTATCTGTCTGTCTATCTGTCTGTCTGTTTATAGTTGTGTGGCTACCAAATGTATTTGTATTTGTGTTTTGAGGGATCAGGAGAAAGAATAAAGAAATGTGTACATATGTTATAAAGAGTTTTGACTCAGGATTATGTGGAACAGTGCTCTGTGTGCTTTATGTAACGTATGGAGGGCAAGTCCAACACAACAAACAAAGTTTACAAAGGCTGCCATGAAGTACGAGTACGAGTGAATGAAGTCTGGAGCAGTGTCGCTGTCCATGGTATGAAAACCTCAGACTGGCTGTGTGTACTGTGCTGTAGATCTGAGACTCGTCTGGATTCAGATGTTTTTGGCCACTAAACTACCTCAAATCTGGTGTATAAAAGACGGATTTCTGTGTTTTGCAACATGAACGAAAATAAATATATATACATACGACTGGAAGGAGCTGAAACCGATCAGCCATAACATTAACACCACAAAACCAGTGAATAACACTGATTATATCATCAGATTTCCACCTGACATGGTGTGGGATATGTTATATATATTACACAGGCAAGTAAACAGACAGTTCTTGACCTTGTTGTGTTGGAAGCAGGAAAAACTGACAACTTTACAATTCTGAGAATCTGAGACCAAACTGTGATGTCTAGACAGTGGTGTCCAAAGAAGGGACATCCAGTAAACCCCAATAATAATAATAATAATAATAATGCCTGCTGTTTTATAGTTTGTTAATAAATATGTACACTGTTTAGTATGAGAATATGGTGAGTACTGAACTCTACCTGTCCTCATTTGTCTTCGGTATCTTATATCGTCCACCTGGAGGGATCTGTTGATGATGTTTAGGTGATACTACTGAACACCTTCAGAGGTCTTGTGGAGTCCATGATTCAGGGGATCAGAGCTGTTTAGAGAGGTGGGTTTAATGTTATGGCCAATAGGCATATAGGCAACTTTTATTACTACTGCTGCTGGTAATAATAATGATAATAATAATGATAATAATAATAATAATAATAATAATAATAATTATTATTATTATTATTATTATACAAATTATAATTATGTTTATTTATATTTATTTATATAATATAATAATAATAATAATAATAATAATAATAATA
>JAOVVF010000033.1:1000651-1011212 GCA_028565595.1 Duopalatinus emarginatus | reverse complement strand
TATATTCTCTCCATCCTCCTCATCCTCTCCATCCTCTATATTCTCTCCATCCTCCCCATCCTCTCCATCCTCTATATTCTCTCTATCCTCCTCATCCTCCCCATCCTCCTCATCCTCCCCATCCTCTATATTCTCTACAACCTCCCCATCCTCTATATTTTCTCCATCCTCTACATCCTCCCCATCCTCTATATTCTCTCCATCCTCTATATTCTCTCCATCCTCCTCATCCTCCCCATCCTCTATATTTTCCCCATCCTGCTCATCCTCCCTGTCCTCTTTATTCTGTACAACCTCCTCATCCTCTATATTCTCCCCATCCTGCTTATCCTCCCCATCCTCTATATTCTCTCTATCCTCTTCATCCTCCTCCTCCTCATCCTCCCCATCCTCTATATTCTGTACAACCTCCCCATCCTCTATATTCTCTCCATCCTCTACAACCTCCCCATCCTCTATATTCTTTCCATCCTCTCCATCCTCCTCATCCTCCCCATCCTCGATATACTGTACAACCTCCCTATCCTCTATATTTTCTCCATCCTCCTCATCCTCCTCATCCACCTCATCCTCTATATTCTGTCCATCCTCTATATTCTCTCCATCCTCCTCATCCTCCCCATCCTCTATATTCTCTCCATCCTCTATATTCTCTCCATCCTCCTCATCCTCCCCATCCTCTATAATCTCTCCATCCTCTCCATTCTCTATATTCCTTCTATCCTCTACATCCTCCCCATCTTCTATATCCTATCCATCCTCCCCACCCTTTACCAGCCTCTACATTCTCTCCATCCTCCTCGGCCTCTATAGTCCCTCAATTTACTCCATCCTCTATATTCTCTCCATTCTCTCCATCCTTTATATTATCTCCATCCTCTACCAGCCTCTATATTCACTCTATCCTCTTAATTCTTTCCATCGACAAGTTTGCTACACAAAGTAAAAATTTGTCATGTGATTCTTAAATCAAATCCACTGAAACTGTAAATAACAATTATGATTTCTACACAAAGGAGAAAGTTCCACTTGGTGAATGATTATTTCTAAGATCCCACCTTCAAGCCCTGTCTGTCATCCAGCCACTGGCTATATCAGACCGGAACCGATACGTTTACACTGCCCGTCAAATTAAGTGTTTGCTTTAGGACGGTGTAAAAAGGGCGACTTTTGATGCGAAAGCCGGAGGTCTTGTTAAGTGTTGTTAGCGGTTCTATAGCTCTGAAGTGGCCCTGTATTAATCAACAGTCGCACTTCAGACAAGCCAGGCGACGACGTGACAGTGAGACCGATCCGTCCCGGCGCAATCATTGCGTGATTTCTCCATCCACCTTGACCGAGTGTGAGCCGGCGGCGTATGGTCCTCGGGCCGGCTTCGTAATCAGGCCCGCATAATCACACGCCTCCGATAGCAATCAAGTTTGACAGATTAATTTGTCTGACAGCCGAACGCACCACCGGTCCCGTGTCTGATCCTGAGAAGGGTGTAGGTGTTTTGGAGAGTCCAGGTGATTAAGGCAGGACGAGTAGCGAGGTAAAGGAGCCGATTATGCAAACACGTAAGTGCCTAATTCCTCGCAAACTCAATCTTCATTAATATCAGCAGGAAGAGTTTTCTCCAAGGAGTTTTCAGACCACCTTAAAAATCATGACTTCAACCAAAGGGTCAAGGAGGCTTCTCCACGGATCTTCTCCTTCTCCGCTCTTCTCTTCTCTTCTCGCCACCACATTTCTATAGCAACCAGGGGGTTAAGCGTCACCAAAAAAAAAAACACACACACAATGGAGAGTTGTCTCAAGGCAATTCAATCACACCACAGAGATGGTCAGGATGGAGTGGAGTGGAGGAAGGGCTTCTTTTAAGTCCCGGGAAACTGAGATATCAAAGGGTTTGTGAACTCTTATGATACTGGTTCCATAAAAAAAAAATAAAAATAAAAATAACGAAATTAATCACAGGAGTCGAGCATCTGGAAAACACCTCACTTTCTTTACAAAGCCAGAGAACTGGTTTCATTTATACACCAACAAGTCTGAGTCACGTTATTTAGATATTAATTAATAATAAGAAAATAATAAAATATGTCGTCTGATCTACTGAACAATGCCAGATGTCTGATTTTTCTTACTATACAGTGTGGAAAATCCCAGGCCGCAGTCACCTGACTGCACGGTTCTTCAGAGAAACAAAAATAATCATCACTGCTATGAAGGACCATTTCAGAGCATTTCCTTTTTTAAACATAGCCTTTGTTCTAGCTTGTTAAGATTTATTTATTTATTTATTTACAACACAACGGGGGACACGGGGCAGCCGTGGCCTAGTGTTTAGCGAACCGGTCTCGTGACCGGAATGCCACGGGTTCGATCCCAGCCCAGGGCAAGACACGACTGAGGTGCCCTTGAGTAAGGCAGCTAACTCCCCCAGCTGCTCTCTGGGCGCCGTGGTTTGGGGCTGCCCTCCTGCTCTGGGCAAGTGTGTTCACTGCCCCCTAGTGTTCACTGGTGTGTGTGGGTGTTTCACTGCACGGATGGGTTAAATGCGGAGGTCACATCCCTCTGTGTGCAAGTACAGTAGGCAAATAGTTCACTTTCACTTTCACTTTCATCACACATTTCTTCATTCTTCAAGTACATGCTTTGAGTTTCGCCTTGCGTTAAGAATTTTCAATGGTTTTTTGGTTGTACGTTCAGAGGAAACCCTTACAGATTCTCTCTAGAGCATGAAGTCTTATTGAAACAGGACCGGGCAATTAATTAGTTTCTAAACCGTGTCGGAGGGCCGAACCAACGATAACTTGAACTTCATTTTAGTCAGTATTAATTTACTCCCATTGTAAAAAAATCAGTCATTTATATATTTTGATAAGCTGCTACTGGTAATCAGAGGTATAAGAATATTCTGTAAATATTTATGTAAATATTTGATTTGTGGTGTAAGTCTAGCTAGCAAGACACGTGTGACCAAACGTAAACTATAAAAAAAAAAAACAGGCTTTTTAACACAGTTGTATAGCAACAAAATCAAAGCGGGGTTGCGGTATGTCAGTATGTCAGTTATAAATACCAAATAAATGAGTGTTTAGGCCGTAAATATTGGTTTATTTGGTATTTATGACTGACATGGAGATGGACAGGGACGCCCGAAGGGCCGTATGTGGCCCGTGGGCCGTAAGATGCCCAGGTATGTATTAAAAGGTTCTCCAAACAAAACCTTTCCTTTTTTGAAAGTTGAGAACCGAAAACCTCACGAATCAGTCAAAACCAGTGAGGAACCTCTTGAGATTCCTTCTGCTTGTCCTATTAACGGTTCTGTGTAGAAATCTACAGCTCTGTCTTTATCTTTCACTTTGAAACCTTTCACCATGTGTAGAACCTGTAACACAATTCCTCAGTAGATTTCCAACAGAAGAACCTGTCATTAGGTTCAGTAGGATTTAGTGTTCCTCAGCCATTTTATTCGGCACTTCTAGAACATCTCAGGTGTTTAATACCTTGTTATTCATTCCAGGGTTCCTGAACGGTTCTTTAAGCCTTGATCGTTTTTAGTCTCGTTCTAAAAATGGTTCCCCTTTGGACATCCTTTCTGATAGAGAACCTGAACATATTAACAATTTACTGCTCGTTATTTTCTTCATAAAGACCTACATTGTAAATATTAGTAGTTCCTTGAAGAACCTTATGGGTTACTCCAGGAACCTTATAGGCTCCTCCAAGAATGTTCCTCAAATGTTCCCAGAGGTGCCCGAAAGAACTTTTAGTTCCTTCAGTATAAAATCTGGTTCCTCAAAGAACCCTTTAGAACTACGGCTCCTAGAGGATCTTTAATTAGACAGAACCGAGAAGGTTCCTCAAAGCACCTTAAGAGTTTCCAAGACAGTTTCAAACTGAGGAACTTTTAACAGTTCCTCGAGGACCTTCTCTGTTTAACAGTGACACAGATTAACCGACTGTGTTGGTTCTTGACGGGTTCTTTAAGCATCCACTGTGTATTAAAGGCTTCTCGGCTGGGTTCTCGGTAGTTTTAATCAGTCAAACATCCGTCAGTGAACGGACTCAGTCTTCATGTTAAAGCTTTGAGGAATTTCATGGCTACACGTTTGTGGCAGACGTGGCTCGGGGGTTTCGGGAACACGGTGACCGTAGGGTTGCTAGTTCGATTCCCTGTACTAACCCCTAATTGCTTGGTGGGTTGCCATGTACAGTTTGCATCCCTGTAAAATCCGTATCCGTGCCGTGATACGCCACGGCACCACCTGTTACTCCGAGGAAAATCCGGCGCTCCGATGTGGCACACTTCATTCCAGGTAACTGTTGCCTCACTGTGGCTAAGTGCTTGTTTCTCTCCATGTGACACTGCGGGTGAACCACACAGGCTGCCGGGATAAACCGACTGCATCGTGTCTCTTCACACACTCCCCCCCTCCCCTCTTTCTCTCGCTCGTAATTACATTCCATCCTTCTGTCCTGCTCTCACTCCTTCTCTTAATTCCAGTCTCTATTATTCCCCCCTTTCTGCCATCCCTGGCTCTTTTTTATGTGCGAGCGCGCTCTCTGACACACACTGACACATGGGTGGCCTGATGTGACACAGCCGTCTCAGGCTAAGCCTCATTATCACGGCACAAATTGTCATCCACACCACAAATCGCTGTCCCCTTGGGCAGCAGCTAATAGTCTCTCTTTTTCAAGATGACCGTTCTCTTATCCGTCTATATATTCACTCTGTCTGTCCGTCTGTCTGTCCGGATGTCTGTTACTGCATATAGGCTCGACGTGTCAGCTGAGAAATTACACAAGAACAACTATTTTTTGTTTGTGGCGAATTTGTGTACGTTTGTCTGCTGACGGTGTGAAAGGTGTCGTGAGGGGATTCTGAACACAGTCTGTAGCGGAGGAAAAAAAAAAAGAACGAGGGATCCACCCTCATCTGTCTAAAAGAATCTTTGAGTGACGGGTTAGATCCCGTCCCGGTTAATGATCACCGCTGTATCCTGCCATCAATCCCCGATTACAGAACAGCAGACAGGTCCATCATATCCACACTCTCTCTCTCTCTCTCTCACACACACACACACACACACACACACAAAATAAGAGTTTACTTTAAGAGAAATCTTCAAGTACACCAGCTTTGACAACGCTACATTTCTGGCGTGAAAGCAGAAAAGATTTGCATACCAGCACATTTCTCTTCAAACCTGCCCAAGCCTGATGTAAGCCTGATGTAACACCAGAGTGTGTAAGCAAAATTTCAATCACTTACCGGCTCCGGCGTCCCGTTTACGAGATTATCGGCACTTTCAAAGCGTTACCTCACGTCTCAGCGTCTCGGCGCCTCAGCCTGAACATTCTCTCGTAACCTGTTGAGAAATCCGGCAAACAAAAGAAGCTTCGTTTCATGCGTCCGTCTTTAATCTGTCGCACGATACATACACGGGCTGGTTGGTGGCCCCATAACGGCGTTCCTGGCGTTCCACTGGACCCCTGGGACACCTCCAGACGTCTCTGACAGGTCAACACTCACTACGTGTGGCGAGTTCCACCATTTCATGTCCTGTATTCGTTCTGATGGGTTTGTCCTCTTCTAACAGGACAATGCACCACCAGACACGTCTAACTAGAGACACCAGATTATAGTTTTGGGGTTTAGTCCTTCACACCTAAGTCACCAGATCTCAGCGTTATCGAAGACGTCTGGGACGCCACGTGATGCGCGGGATACGACAGAATTGAGGACCTTTGCAGGAAGAATGGTGGTCAGTGTGAGTTTGGGGAGTCTATGCCCAGTGGAGGACCTACCAAGTATTAGACTGGTGTACCAGGTCACCAAGATTTGGATGAATCTTCCCGCCCTGACTTGGCCTTCCTTGAGACTTCCGATTCCGCAGAGTAATGCGGACTGCGGCTTTAGAGCGAGCACATTAATACAGACCTCCACTACTGTCAGGTCTGCCCTCATGGAAAATAAATCAGCAGCTTCTAGACAGCTTGGATCCGTCGTTTCTAATACTATAACATGCTTCGTGAGCCAGGTGTTCTTTTGTGTGGGTCTGTGATTGAAGCAAATGCTCAGGTGACCAATACACCAATTTTTCCACATAATAATAATAAAAAAAAAGGTTTGTATGAAATCAGTACAACCTGTAATTTAATTTATAGCTCGTGCTTTTTAGTATAAATAAATAAATAAATAAATAAATAAATAACACCGTCTATTTTCGAGCTACAACCTCAAAGCAAACACTCACTTCATGATTGTGACCAGTTAAGCAAACGAGTGGGTTGAATGAGCCACACTCGCGTTTGCCCAGCAGGACTACTCGTCTCTTCCCGTATTTCCCCCTGCCTCGTATGGGCTTAAATAATGCTATGTGCTCCAGGGAGCCTGAGTGCAATCTTGAAAGTGCTAAGCCATGGCAGCCCTGTTGCTCTACACCGTGTGGCAACATTTATTTTCAAACCTTAATGATGTCCAAGGCTGTGAAATCTGCTCCACAGGCTGGAAACCTGCCATGAAAGTTGGCTAAGGATCCCTCGAGGGATCCGAGTCATCCCGAGATTGGCCGCAACACCGAGATGCTCATTCCAGAAGACTGTATTTTTAGCACTTTTATTTCTGTAAGTAAACTACACACACCTATTAGTCAATGGAGCGCCGCTGCGTTACGGCTTTTTACGCCGAGCGTTAAAAACAAGCCGTCGTACGGAAGGGATGACATTTAAAAATGGCATTTTGGTAATTTGATCTCCTCGTTACATTCCAGATGGGAGCATTACAGCACTTGTAACTTATTTTCAGTCTAAAGTGCAATGTCTTAAGAGTGATAAAATAAAAAAAAACACTCAATTGTTTGTTTAATTGGATTAATTTGGTGTGTGATTTCATGCTGAGTTCGTGAGATCTCTTAACAGCTCTTTTAGAAATACTGTACCAGCCGGCTGTTAGAAACAAAGTAGAAGAAGTGGAGGAGAAATGATAATGCCTTGTTACCAGAACCAGAATGTCTGTCTGTTAATCAAGTCACACTGAACCGCTCGTTGACCACTGTGCTTGTACACTGAGGCGAATCTGACCTACTCGTTTAACCAATCCGTGCAGTGAAACACGCATTAGTGAACACGTGATACATTAGTGGGAGTGAACACACTTGGCCAGAGCGGTCACCCTATCCATGGCGCCTGAGGAGTAGTTGGGGTTAAGTGCCGTGCTCAAGGGCAATTCAGTCAGTATTGGGGATCGAACTCAAGGCTGGTTCTTTAAGCACAAGCCTACAGCTGTAAAACATTGCGCCTGTTTGTATATGTACATGTTTCTGCATCTGTTTGTGCTCCAAATCATCATCCTTTTGAATCAAAACTGTGTTATATGAAGTGAAACTGAAGTGAAAGTGAACTATTTGCCTACTGTACTTGCACACAGATGAATGTCAGCTCCGCATTTAACCCACCTGTGCAGTGAAACACACACAAACCAGTGGACACTTGGGGCAGTGTACACACTTGCCCGGAGCGGGGGGCAGCCCCAAACCATGGCTTCCGGGCAGCAGTCGGGGCAGTTAGGTGCATCGCTCAAGGGCACCTCAGTCATCGAACCCACAACCTTCCACTTATGAGACCGGTTCCCCAATATTAGACATACGACATGTCAAATACATATACGTTCCACCACTAATTCATCAAGAACCTAGAGGAAAACGAGACAGACCTGGGAAGAACATGTAAACTCCACACAGAATGGGGAAAGTGAATCAAACCCAGACTCTTCTTGCTGTAAGTACTTGCACCACTGTGGCACCATTAACGTGGTTCAGGTTCCTCAAATATAAGCAGCCTGACTTAAAGCACTGTGATCCTGACCAGGCAGTTACTAACGATGAACAAATGAACGCTGTATGTTTATATGTTTGTTTTATCCCAGTCCAGATACATGCCTCTAGTCTCAATCAGATGTCCTCGGTAATAAATAAATAAATAAATAAATAAATAAATAAAAACACTGAACAATCCATCTCCTATTCATATCTGTATTACCTGGCCATTCTGTAAACAATGTATCCACATTCAGTTAAATCCCTAACACGTCTATGTGCACACCAACCCCCCACCCCACCCCCCCAATTCTGACGACTTGTGGTACAGTTCCACCTGCTGTGATGTTTGAAAGAGCGTCATGGACGTCACTAGGGGGCAACACAACTGGGGTCCTCACTATACAGCAACCCTGCTGAGAAAGCAGCGGCTTTCCGAAGAGAAACACAGTCGCGTCCCCTCAGTGAAGCTCCGTAGCCCACAATGAATTTTTTTTTCTTGCGTGCTCCACCTCTCAAGGCTCATATTACAACCCCCAAATACCGGCCGATATAATTACAGCTCTCGTTAATTATCGTTCCAAGACGAGTGGTGCGATTACTCGAGTTCAGCTGTGCCACGGTAATTACTCGGGATGACATAGGTGCTCTAAAGATCAGCGCACGTGCAAATCGAGGAGCCAGGATGCGTACTTGATTCCCTTTTGTGCAGTTAAGAGAGTTGATCCATTTGGGTCTCATGAGGACGAATGCAGAACAATGTTTGCGGCCCCGCAGGGAAAGCATAAGCAGGATATTCTTTACACCAATTATCAGTGTTTATTATTGAGAAGAAGTGTATCCACAGGAGAACCTCTGGTCCCATGATGTGGTTTAAAATAGGCATGGTGTGTTTTTAAACACATAAATAAAGATTATTCAGAGCTATGCCAATAAAAGAACCGGTTCCCTAAAGAACATCCTGGTGTTTGAATTCTGTATCCAGTTTTGTTGTTGCTACGATGAACTGATTATTGAAATTCAGTTTATTTATAGTGAGCGAATCATTTTAGTCCAAAACAGAGAACCAAGAAATTATAGAAAAAATAATAAAAAAGGTTCTTTTAAAATCCCAAACTTGACTTTTTAATGCTCTCAGGCTTTTTTTCAGAGCGGATCATTTACACAACCTTCACCAAATACAAAGACTTTCTTTTTAACCAAACCAGTGTTTGGGTCCTCCATGGGTTCTTTAAGAGATCTTTGGACAATTGAGTGTTTTTCAGCTTTTAAACTGGACCCCTTCCCAACATACATGCACTATGTTAACCTACTTTTTAATTATTATTATATTTTTTATATAAATAATGTAGGTGTTAAGGGTTCCCCTTTGGGTTCTTTAAAAGATCTTTGGACAATTAAGTGTTCTTCAGTTTTTAAACTGGAACCCTTCCCAATATACATGCACTATGTTAACCTACTTTTTAATTTTTTTCTAAATAAGGTAGGTGTTCAGGGTTCTCTATGGGTTCTCCAGACAGTTAAAGTTCCTCAGCTTTCAGATCTCCAATACAGATGTTCAGGGTTATCTAAGGTTGCTTTATGGGTTCCTTGGACATACAAGCTTTCTAATCAGAACCCTCCTTTACTCTGTGGTCGAGTTCTTTTGAGAAAAACCAGAAGAACTTTAAACCTGCAGAATTGATCCTTGTATTCATGATCCCTTATATGCGAGAAGCTTCATTTTAAACTTCAGCAGGCTCTGTTCCTGCAGTGTTCTTCAAATTTTGGTCAGAAAATCTTCTCAGAAAATAAACCTATCATTTCAGCTTTTTCAGCGTTTACTACTTGAAAATTGTAGAAATGTCGTAAATGTTCTAGGAAACAAAGGTTCCTGGAACATGTTGGTCTCTGAAAGGAACCATTACACCTATTTTTGTTTTGTAAGAAGAAAAAAAAACACTGCCTTCTCAGAACCTGATGACTAGGTTTCCAACCCATTTTCTGTTTCTCATCTCCTCAATTACAGCATGATGCATGAAGAGAATTCTACAACTGAAACATCTCTCAGCACCTTTGATCTCCTCATGATCTCCCACCGTGAGCTCCATGATGTTCACTTCCTCCGAGGGCTGGTTTGTTGTCCACATCTATTCTGAGTCAATAAGAGCCAGCCGCTACTCATGTACTCATCCATCCTCCTCTTAAGGAGCTCTGATGTCGACTTTGATGGATTCATCTCTGCCAGTTTTAAACATTAACTCACGTCCCATTTCCCAGTCAGTGGAAGAAGGAAGTGGAGAACTTAAGATGGAATGTCTTGGGCTTGATGGAGCTTTTGTAGCCCTCAGTCTGGATTCAGGTTTTGCAGGTTAAGCATTAATCTGATGTGGAAGAACAGGAAGTATAGAGCCAGTGGTGCTTGAGGGAGATGGATTGGGTGACGGCTGAATCATTGAGTATTTCCAGGATTTAATGGTTTATTTTCTACTTTTCAAGAATCTCTATTTATGATTTTTATTCCAGTGCAGAGATATATACTGCAATGCAAGAGTAACTGATAATTAATAATAAGAAGGCTTGGAAAGGTCTAAAAGCCAAAAAAAAAAAAAAAAAAAGATGAAGATAAATTACTAGTATTCATTGTCCACTTATCCTACTTGTCCACTGTGATTCTGATTCTTACTATTATTCTGACTCTTTTTGTGATTCTAAATCTTAACGTGATTCTGATTCTTATAATCATGTTGACTCTTTTTGTGATTCTAAAT
>JAOVVF010000033.1:977672-995377 GCA_028565595.1 Duopalatinus emarginatus | reverse complement strand
AACTGACAGCTGATAGCAATGGCTAAAGATCCTGTTTGTCTGCTGGCAGTCATTTTTGTAACAATTAGTGACGTTCACTTGTATTTGAAAGCTTAATGCTAACATGTTTAATTTAATCAGCTATAAACATTAAAAAAATGAATCAACATACCTCTAGTTAGCTAGTTAGCGACTATTTTCAGAACAATTTCCACTCATACTGTCTCTGGTGATTATCTACAGTGTCAGTTATAGATATAAAAAAAACTACATCCTGCTAGTAGAGAGATCTGTGCGTTCTGAAAAGTTACATACTGCCGCTTTAAGTTGTCGAGAACGTTAGTTACACAGCTGCAAGTGTACGCAATTTGTGCAGGATCACAAAACGTATGTTAGCTAATTTGCGAACGCTACTGCTAATTGACAGCTGCAGCAACGTTTTTGTTGTTGTATTTGAAGGCTAAATGCTCACGTGTGTGACGTAACGAAGTTTATTTTCAGTCTGTCCACTTTCTGTGTATCTACTAAATATCGACTGTATCAGCCACAACATTAACACCACCTGCCTATACAGCCTCCAGAACGGCTCTGACCTGTCGAGGCATGATTTCCACAACACCTCTGAAGGTGGTCTGGCACTAAGATAGTCGCAACAGATCCATCAGATGAGCTACAGTTCATCCCCACACACCCCGTGACCGGTTCACCGGTTGTCCCTCATCGGACCACTTTTAGTTAATTAGTTAATTAACCTCCGTATACTGGGACACGCCCAAAAAGTCAGTCAGATTCCCACATTTGCCCATTTTTCATGTTACCAAAACATCAACTTTGAGAACCGACAGTTCACTTATTAAGCTGCTTAATATACCCGACCCCTTGAGAGGCGCCACTGCGTGCAACGAGATGATCAGTGTTATTCTTCACTGCACCGGTCAGTGGTGTTAATGTTATGGCGGATTGGTGTATGGTTTAATAATTAATTTATATTTTGTAAATTTAGAATATAATTATGTTCTTTATTATAGCCTTTATACATTTGTCCTCGTTTTAATTTCATTAATTAAAGAGGGGTTTTTTTTGGATGCAGATAAAATGAAAAATTAAAATAGTTTTATGTAACTGCAGGGCTGTAATATTAAATAAATACAGACCTCTGCTGCCCTCTATTGGTGGAGAAAAGAAGTGTAGAATTTTTCACTAGTAATTGAAATGTTATTTTAAAATATTGCTGCTTTAATTTTTTTTTTTGACATATTAAAGCCTTATTTTATTTATGATACAGTCACATGACCTAACAAATGCTTTCGGGGTTGAAAACTGGACTAAACCTGAGTCTGGATCTCATTCACAGGATTATTTTTCTTTCTTCTTTTTGTTGTTCTTGCTCATCCTCACTGTGTTCCTTCACAGAAATGACGACGTTGTAGAAATGTCACATATTATGATTGCTAAGCAAAAGGGAACTAATAATATCCAGACCAAGCGTTTGTGAATAAAGAGCAAGTGAAAAGCGCAGCACGTTTCAACCAGAGCCAATCAAAAGACAAAGGGATGTGAGAGGATAGTAATTACGCTATAGTATGGCTGTCAATTTGACTACATCTGAATTATAAAGAATGTAGAGGGGCGTGTGTGTGTGTGTGTGTGTGTGTGTGTGTGTGTGTGTCTTAAATAGCTCATTCTGTAGTTCTCAGAGAAATATGACTAACATTGTGACTAAGGGACCAGCAGTTGTAGAGCTCAACACCGTAAAAGGAAAGAAGTGCGGTGAACGTAAAGTAACATGTAACACTGCAGACGTTTCCCTCGAACATATAACTGCAGTCTCAGCTGGAGCATTTTATTCCTCTGTCACCGCAGCAATCTGATCAGGATGAGGATTTATATTTACTGAAGAATGAAACAGAAGGAAACTCTGTCAGGTTCTACAGACAGACAGACAGATAGATAGATAGATAGCTATATAGACAGACAGACAGACAGACAGACAGATAGATAGATAGACAGACAGACAGATAGATAGATAGCTATATAGACAGACAGACAGACAGACAGATAGACAGATAGACAGACAGACAGATAGACAGACACACAGAGAGATAGATAGCTATACAGACAGACAGACAGACAGACAGACAGACAGATAGATAGACAGACAGACAGACAGATAGATAGATAGGTAGATAGATAGATAGACAGACAGACAGACAGACAGATAGATAGCTATATAGACAGACAGACAGACAGACAGACAGACAGATAGATAGATAGGTAGATAGATAGATAGACAAATGAACAAACGAACAAAACAAGTAATCATTGCGATTTGCATTGAGATTCCATATGGTACACGATATAGAGGTATACAGAGGGGTATAGATTGTATATGCTATAGATAATATATGGTATACAGTATCGTATGATATAGATATGAGGTATAGATTGTATATGCTATAGATAATATATGGTATACAGTATCGTATGATGTAGATATGAGGTATAGATTTTATATGGCGTACAGTACGCTATATATAGCATGGTATAACTTTTATATAACATAGATAATAAATGGTATGAATGATATATGGGACACAGCATGGTGTATATGGTATAGATGATATAAAGTATACATCATGGTATATGTGGTATATGGTATAGAATATAAATGTGGTATAGATAATATATAGTATATAGTATGGTACAGATTGTATATGGTATATATACTGCATGGTATGCAGTATGGTATAGATAATATATGGTATACAGTATGGTATAGATTGCATATGGTATATATATTGCATGGTATGCAGTATGGTATAGATAGTATATAGTATGCAGTAGGGTATAGATAGTATATGGTATACATTATATGCAGTATGACATAGATGATGTACAGTATGCTTGATATACAGTATGGTATAGATGGTATATATTATATATAATGCATGGTATACAGTTTGGTATAGATAATATATAGTATGCAGTATGGTATAGATAGTATATAGTATACAGTATGGATTATATACAGTATGGTATAGGTGGTATATGTTATATATAATGCATGGTATACAGTATGGTATAGATTGTATATAGTATGCAGTATCGTATAGATAGTATATGGTATACATGATATGCAGTATGATATAGATGACATACAGTATAGATTATATACAGTATGGTATAGACTGTATATGGTAGAGATCATATAAGGTATACAAAAATATATAGTATATGTTATAGATGAAATATGGTGTATATAATACATGGTATAGAGTATGGTATAGATAATATATATGGTATATGTTATAGATGATATATGATATAGATAGTATATAGTATATATTATAGATGATATATGTTATAGATGATATGCAGTATGATATAGGTGACATACAGTATAGATGATATACAGCATGGTATAGTGCAGATAATAACAGCCATAACATTAACCCCACCTGCCTAAACAGCTGAAATGGGTCTAATCTGTTGTGACGTGGACTCCACAAGACCTCAGAAAGTGTTCTGTGGTATCTGGCACCAAGATATTGGCGACAGATCCTTCTGTGGGTTCTGTGGGGTCCTGGACACACTTTCAGCACATCAACCTAGAAAACTGACTTGCTGCCTAATATACCTCACCCCTTCACAGGTGTGGCTATAACAAGATAATCAGTGTTATTCTCTTCACCTGTCAGTGGTTTGGTGGTTATAATGTTATAGCTGTTTGGTGTAGATGGTGTATGGTATAGATAATATAGTATAGATGATTCAGTGTGTTTATAATAATAATAATAATAATAAGAAGAAGAAGAAGAAGAAGAAGAAGAAGAAGAATAGTAAAATAAAAATCTGTATTATTTTAATTTCTTGGTTGCAGTTTTAAATCCTGACCACAAGACGGTGCTGTTGTCCATTATATTTGCCCCTGATTGTGCACCTGTATTATCTACTCCCAGCTGATTCTTCAGTACAGGTGATGAGAAAGTGCATGAAAGTAGATTCCAGCTCAGCCTGCAGTCATGTGATGTAATTATTATAAAATATTATATGACATACATTTGTGATTTTCTACTTGAAGATCAATGACTAATTTCTGGGCCAGAAAAATGCAAAACATATTGTACAGCAAATTATTATTTACAATTATTACAGGTCTATAAACAATGACAAGGTTCATTATTAATAAAGATAAATTATTAATAATATGAATATGATAACATGAATTAAGGTCAAATACAGGGCATGGTATTGTTTTGTGTAGGACGTCCTGAAATATATAGTAAATATATAAATATCCAGAAGTACAATATGTTAAATAATAATATGTTAAAAATATAATGTTTTTAATCAATAAATAACTACTTATTAAAATATTATATAAATATAAATATTACTTATAAAATATCATTTTTTTCTTAATTCTTTTTCTTAATTAAATATAAATGTAATAATAACTCAAATAAATGAGTGAATAGCCACAATTAAAAAACAAATAAAATATATTAATAAAACATATAAAAATCAATATTGATTAAATAATAATTAAAATAATCAATAGATAATTACAATTTAAATACAAACAAAATATTTTATTTAACATATAAATTCAATATGGATTTAATAATTAAATAAATTAATGGATAATATAAATCCCCAAAAATATTTTTATGAAAAATATTAATTCAATATAAATGTGATAATATATGAATGTAATAATTAAATATATTGATTAAAATAGTTTTTAAACTAATAATAAATGTTAAAATAATAAACGCATCAACTAATTAATCGACTGATTGATTCATTAAGTAATTAAAGTAAATCAAGGTTAATCTGTACGCTCGAAGCGATGAATCGATTCCCTCGGTTCATTTTGAAGAGTTGTTCATAATGAACCGACTCCTCAGTGATTCCTTCTTCTACATACTGGTATATCTCAGTGATGCCCTTCGGTTTCCGGTGTCTCCTCCTGTCTCTCTTATACATGCTGTAATCGCCTCGCGTCCTTTTCCCCAGGACTCGAGTCGAGTCGAATAATCGGGTTATGCGGTCAGGACGTGACTCCGAGCATCAGGGCCGTTAGCGTTCCGTCTCAGGGTTGCCAGATTGATCAAATTTTCCTCCCTTACTCACGTGCAAAATCTAATAAATAATCAGACGCGCACGTCGGAGAGTCAGATCCTCCAATCTGGCAACTCGGATGAGCTCTCGCGCGCCCCGCGCGTCATGCTGCAGAGCGCAAAGCGGCGTGACGTCAGCGCACCGGAGCGCACGAGCTCGCGGCTCCGCGGGAGGAAAATACCGGGGGACGGACCCACAGAGGTGAGGAGAGACCTTTCTGTCACCGTGTCTGACCTTCATTAACATCCCCGAGTCTTGTTTTCCGACATGGCGTGTTTGTATGGAGGGGCTGGAGCGCGGCGGCTGTGCGTCCTGCGTCCTCGGCGCGCGTATTCCGGTAGACCGGGGTATCATAGGGGAGCGCGAGCCGCACCGGAGGGGAGGAGAGGGTAGGGAGGGGGTGTGTGTGTGGGGGGGGGAATGGTGCAAACCTGGCTGGCATCACAACCCCATCACCATCACATCACCACCCGACAGGTTGGAGGTTGATTATTATTATTATTATTATTATTATTATTATTATTATTATTATATAAACGGGTCCGGGTGATGATGATGAGGATGAAGATGTATTGATCCATAGACCTGGCATAGAAAAAAACCCAGGATGTGATTTGCATCTTAGTGTGATGGAGGCTCCAGTCTCACACTGTACTCATGGAGTCTTGACTGATTTGACCAGGTTCCATTGGATCATGTGTTTGAGTGTGTGTGTGAGTGTGTGAGGAACATATAAGACACTAATCAGGATTAGATGGTGTATTATTACTCATCGTTGTCCAGAATGTATGGATCATATTTTGACCTTGTTGTATGAATAGAGATAAAATACAGCATCTCTAGAGGATATCTGGATTATTTCAGCATTTGTGCATGTTATAGAGGTGTCATTTATATCAGAATAATAAAAATAAAATCAAAATGTCAGTGCAAATCCAAGCTGGAGTACATTCAAAGATAATTATGGCTCAAATCTGTTTAAGCCCCTCCTCTCCGATTACGACGTAACAACCAAAAACAAGTCCTAATGTCTTATTACGTCACCTGTCACTTCAACATCACAGAACAACGAAACCCGACTGAATAAGTTCGTTAAATCCTATAACGGAATGTGCAAAGACAAACACATGTCCTAGGTATGAGGTTACAGGATAGAGATCCTCTTACGATAAACCTGTGAGTAAAGATTGTTACTGTGTCTGTCTTTTACTTAGCTACTGTATGTTACAGTATTGGCCTAGGACGAGAACTGAAACCATGGCAACTGGAAAACCGTAGCAGCTGAGCTTGGAATAATATTGATAGTTTGTTCATAAAGTTTTTACGTTCTTTTCGATGTCACCGCTACCGTATTTGTAGCAGGTCACATGGGTTTGCCGGATCGGCGCTGACATTTAGATTTTAATACGAATTTTCTCTCTACAGTTTCATCACCAGCTGGCGTTTGTTGTGATGGCATTCAATTTATCAGTAACACAAGAATGACATTAATGTGCTGTAAAACCAGCGATCTGAGGAACGTTAGCTCATTAGCATCTCATTTGCACATCATGCAGATCTCTGGCTAATCTGGTTAAATAGGTGAATAGGTGTTGTTACAATTTGATCAGGATTAAATAAGATTAACTAGGAAAACTGACATAGTGTGGAGTTTGTATCAGTCGGTTATCTATAGCACCAGTTCTTTGAAATGTTCTGTAGGATTCGTTTACCTGTTAAATTAATTCTGTTGACCCAATTCTATTGATTTAGGTCATTTATTTATATTAAAATTTTTCACTGCTAGAAAAGAATTGAGTTGTGTTGACTGGTGCTCGGACCCCTGAATAATAACAATAATAATAATAATAATAATAATAATAATAATAATAATAATAATAATGATAACAACAACAACTACAAACAAATACAAACATATATATTTAAATATAATAAATAAATCAAATAGAAAAATATTATTATAAAAAATATATAATTATTTGTTAAATATATAATTATATAAAAATGTATATAATAAATTTTATTTAAATAAATATATTTAAATAAAAAAATATTTATTTATAATATATATATATCAATATATAATATTTTGCTCTTGTATTATACTACAATCAGTCAATCTCTCTCTCTCTCTCTCTCTCTCTCTCTCTCTCTCTCTCTCTCTCTGTCTCTCTCTCCTGATTGGCTGGAGGCTTCTGCCAGTCATCGTGTAGTCAGACTTTTTTTTTGTTCTTGAACTTGATGTCGTTTGATGTATCTGATCTTATAATATAACACATACACATCATTACAGCTGCTCAGGAACACCAACATATACACAATTTCCATTTTATTGGCAACTCTTTTAGTTATCAATTATGAATTATTTAATTTATTTAATTAATAAAAAAATTCTCAACACCTTTTAGACCTTCTACAGGCAAAATTCCCTGTAAAAATGTGCTTTTATAATAAGGAGATAAACAGCATTATATAATTGATTAAACTGGGTATAATATAATATTCCAGCTCTGACATCATATCCTTTGTGTATTCTATTCCACACTTTTCCTATTTAACCTGGTGGTAAAATAAAGCCATGGCCAGACACGGAGGAGATCATGATGGAAACAATGTGTGACGGGATGTAACTGTAGATTTCATATGGATTGCTTTAACTTGTACTTTTAAGCAATTTGGTTTCCACGCTGTAATGAGAACGCCTCTCGGTTACCATATATGGTCGTTTCCTGTATTATCGATTTGGGGGCTCAGGTCTTTCTACACTGTGTATTTTACATCTCACCTTCCACACGTTCGTTCAATATCTCTATTTATTACCAAAATATTGGACATCAGCCAGAGAAATTCTGATCAGTCTTCTGATAGCGGCTCTATTTTGGACTTTATTGATGTTTGGGTTTAAAGCCGCTGATGTACTGAATCTAGTCAGTAGGTCGATACACACATTTATAAATACACACATGACAACACAATACAACACAACACATCAGTGATCCCATGCAGCACAACCTGTCCATCACAGGGCCAGTCTCATTACAGAGGCCCCTGTCCAGGGCTGGGATACTTTAGACACCACTCAATTCTGGAGTGTGTTCTGGAGGATCTAAGCAAGCTGAACAAAGACCAAACTGTGACGTCTAGACGTCTCGGTCGGATCATGTCCAAAACAGCACGTCTTCTGAGGTGCGTCCCAGTACACAGTGGTTAATACCAAATGGTTAATACCTACGAAAATGGTCCAGGAAAGACAACCGGAATCATGGATGCCTAAAGTTCACAGGGAATCCCACAGACGATCGTCTCGGTTCATCTGGGATGCCATGTGACTCTGGTTGACATGATACCGTATTGAACATGTGTTTGACGTGACATGTCATTTTAGCGTCAGTGTTTGGACGCAGCTGGATAACAGTGTAGCGCAGTTAGCTCTGGAGGTTTTACTCGACCGTTAGCACGAGCTGTGGATAATGAAAGATAATTGGTTGAGTGGAAAAGCCCTGAGATCAATAAGAGCTGGTGTAATCGCTGGATACAGTAGTCCTGTCCTGGGGGACACCGGTTTTAGCACCAGGTCATTAGAAGGGAGCTGGAAGTGAGGATCGTGTTTAGTGTTGGAAAAAAATTCAGGCACTTTGATGCTTTTGGGAAACTGTGATTTGATTTGCTGATGCATTTGACAATGACGTGACGCCTAAATTGTCCGTCCAACTGCATTTTCTTCTGTTAAAAAAAAAGAAAATTGCATAAAAAATGTCATATATTTGTAGCATATCTCTCTTATATGAAAAAAACGGTTTTAACTTTTCATAAAACATTGGCTAACTGTAATTTTTCAGTTAGTAAACTGTCTAAATATCATGTGGTGCGACCAATAATAGAAATAACTGTATTAAATTCTAGTTTATATTTCTAGTTTATGTGGCTAGATATATACGAGTCACTGATGCAGGACACCTGAGTTAATTGTCTGTTTCAAAACATTTGATTATTTTTATGTGATTTACAGGATATATAATGTTAACGTTAAGAAGGTTAAAAATGCGACTGTGACGTTTATCGAAGAAAAATATGAGATTATTATTTACTAAATCTAAAATCAAGGCAGATTGTCTGTTTCTTTCTGAACATGTTCTATGAGACACTGAGAACTTGTAAAAGAAATGTTTGGCATGTCGAGGCAATTTGTTTATTTTAAGATGAATCACGGTCGCACCACATGACATTTGGTAAAGTCATTGCGGATTTATCTGAATTAAAAAACACTAAAATTGCTTAATTTAATTTTTTAAATATGCGCTTATACATGTATGTACACAACACTCTTAATTTTTGAACAATTACAAAAAATTAGCTAGTTGAAAACCTTAGACGTCACTGACCCATATGTTTATATATATATATATATATATATATATATGTACTAGAATATCAGTAGTTATATATACTATATATATTAGAATATCAGTGCTAAATATGTAAATGTCAAAGTTGTATGCAGATGTTACCAGTAACCAACATTAACATTGAGGATCTTCTGCGGCTGAAAGTATATTTGAATAAGGTATATCTGGTATCAGAGGATTAGCCTGGAATACTGTTAGGAATAATGTTAAAGCCTCAGTCCGGAAGCGTCCCTAGCACATCAGCTGCGCTCCGTGTAAAGACGACCTTCACGTCCCCCAGGGTCTACTTAACTGCACTCTTGCAGTATGTCCGTGTCCTTCATAACCGTTTTACTGCCTCCACTCCATCCTGTGTCTTTATCCTTCCCTCGGTTTTCACCCTCGTCCCGTAGGCCTGCCGTCTGTGACTCATCCGATTTGCAGATCGTCTGCACGACGCGGTCACACGCAGGATCCATAGCAACAGCAGGTGTCCGTCAACGACGGCTTCGCCTCGCTGTCTGTTCAGGCCTGAGAGTCCTGATGTGCATGTTAATGCCAGTCTTCAATCCGACATTTCATCACTTCAGGGTTCACAGATTAGATTTTCATCACTTCAGGTGTTACAGCAGGCAGGTGAAAAAAAGCAATAAAATTGAGATTAATATAAAATCTGGATTTTTTATTTACGTGAAGCTGCTTTTGCAATGTTGAAATCAGTATACAAATAAGATGTAATTAAATTAAAACAGGTGTTTTAATAACTTTTTAGGATACATTTAAGGTTATAAATATAAATAAATAAAAATATATATATATTAAAAATAAAAACAAAAAATTATAAATAAATAAAAGATATATTTGAACATTTTGTTCAGAAATTAAATCATAGATATTAATAAGAATAACGTCACAATATTTAGAGGAGAAATGGGTAATAGTTTAATAATAACAATATTTATAACAACATAAAATCTTTAAAATGAAGCAGTACAAAAAAATATTATAATAGTTCTCGGCGAATTAAAATTAAAATGTAAAAAAATATATATAACATTTCATGGAGTAAAGTAATAAATTTACATATTACAAGAATTTTCGAGAATATTTAATATTTAAATAGAAATATTTTCATAAATTAATGTCAAAGTAAAATAAAAGTGGTAATATTTAAAGATTGATGAATATATACTAAAAAAATGTATAAAACTCAAAACGTTTTTAACATTAATTGCAGTTAAGCAGATAAAACTGCAAATGCATCAGAAAAAAAAACCAACTTAAGCAGAATTTAATAAATAAATAAAATAAAAAGCTCCTTCATTTATTTTATTTTGCTGGCATTTGCTGGGTCCATTATTATAATTTCAACCCAAGAGACCTTCTAATTGAATTTTTTTAATGACGGCTTCAGGCATCTGTCATCGTTTTTTTTTTTTTTTTTTTTTGCTTTTAACAATTGACCTGTTTTAAATCTTTCCTTCAGCTTCCCCAAAAATGGCAGCCAAATGATTGAGAGCCATTTTGGAATTTAAAGACTGTAAGCCAGTTGAATTCCGAGAGTCTGAATATATTTTTCCTGATAAGGTCTTGGAGGACTTGGAGGAAGAAGGACATAAATTCTCTATGGCACGACAAGGTTAAACAGAAGACTAAACAGAAGGCGGTGGTTACAGAATAAAAGTCCTGTGCTGTCCATGGGTCATGTGACGACGTGTGGCAAAGCGGTACATTAGTGCACACATGGCTCTGAATCAACATCTCGTTTATGTATTTGTATGTGAGAGGAAGCGTCTCCATGGTAACCAGGCTTTGAGCTGGGCGCCGGCAGTGTCGGATGTGGCCTTGGTTTTTCTGTCAGTGTTCGAGAGGCAAATGCGAATCAGGAATCTCACAGGAGCTTTTGGGATGGAGGTTGTGAAGCTAGGAATCCGATCCAGGGGCAGGTTGGCGTGTTCCGTGTTCCGTGTTCCGTGTTCTGTTGATGTGTACAGTGTTGAGTTGTCGACTGTTTAAACTGTTGATTAATGACAGACGTACTGTTGGATGTTGTGGTGTTTGTTCAGCCGCCTGCTTCCAGTCCCACCAGGAAAACTGATTTCCTGGTGTAATTTATAAAGATTACTTCATAAGCTCTTGGAAACCTTCAGACCTTTTTTGATTTCCTTTTCAGAAAATATTCTCTGGTCTACACAGAAGTGCCAGAAAAACTGGTACAGACGAGCCTGTGCCGGACACATAGCCTGGTTTGTTCTTCATAACGTCTGGGGTTTGTTTAGCTGGCGTTCCCTGGTACATCTCCAAACTTCCAGACTTGGAGTGGGCCTCTTTTTCAGCCTGGGAATTTCCTACCCAAACCCAACCCACTTTGTCCATGCAGAAGGAATCTGAATAAATGAAGCAGTCCTCTGGAAAACAGGTCTGCAGGTTAATTTCAGCATCTCCTTCCAACACCTTTCTTTTTTTCATCCCGGCCTTTTGGGCTACCCCCGGCCTCTTCCTGCCCTCCATCTATTGCTATATTTAATTTCACCGCATCGTGGGCCCAACCAACTTACACATTTGGGAGGGGAGTATTCCCCCAGATGGTAGAACCCATCTAATCTACTGCCATGTAGGGGCTTCTCTGTCAGATGAATGGAGAATGATTGCGAGAAGAAGATTAGATAAGTCACAGACAAGTGTCAGAATGATTTTTTTCCATCCAACAACCATCCAGAGACGCCAAATTATGGTTAGAGGAACACTCAGGTGAGTTTGGGGGTTTTGTCGATCACACCAACAGACCTCAGTGTTATCGGTCGCATCTGGGATGACATGGACTGCATTGTGAAGCGTTGCACAGGAAGTCTGGTGTTCATTCATTGGCTCCGGAATATTTATGAGCTTGTGGAGAGCAGGGCTTCGAAATGGCATACTACTATACTGCATACTGCATACTACAGTAGTATATACTGCATACTGCATGCTGCCTACTGTCTGTAGTATGTAGTAGAGTCAGAAAAGTCGACGTACCTGTTGACATACTACAGTCACATGAGCTGCGAATTCGTCCAAGACTCCAGTTTGGTCGCATACTGCATACTACATACTACATTAAGGCAGATTTAGTATGCCAACAGTATGTAGTATGGCCTTTCGAATACAGCTCATGTCATGTTTTTTGACATGAGCTGTGTTTGGGGGTCTAGCATGTATTAGACCGGCATTGTTCAGGTACTTGAACCTAGGATGCGTCCGAAATCGCATACTTCTATACTGAACAATACGCGGAAGTAGTACGCTAGTGTGTCCGAATGTGCACTACGCATCAAGCAGTACGTGAAATGTTCCTGGATAACGAACTGCAAACACACTTTTGCACCATGCCTGGTCTCACCACACCAAACACACTATAAACTAATATTCCTTCTTTTTTTTTTTTTTTTTGCGAGATGATGTTTCCTTACGCGTTCGTTTCTGCTCCGTTTCCTCACTGTCACTCACTGATTGAATTAGCATTAGCAAAAGCCTTTCCATTTCCCAGCTGGCCGTTCTGATGCCTAATCAGCCCCTGATGCTACTCCGGTACATCCGGCGCTTTCTAGAGACTGCCCTTTCGCTTCATGACACCATCATCAATCTATAGACTCACCCATGGTTAATTAGATCTACTGATTTGTGAAGGATCATCCTCTTGACTGTCTTACTGGGTTAATTGATTCTGTAACAGCGAATGTCACTCGCGGACTAATTGCCCAATCCGAGTGCCGCTGGATACAGCTCGCTAGCTTCCAAAATTTTCCCCAGTCGCATTCCGGAGTGGATTAGATGCTTCTCTGGGCTTTGGTGATATTTCTTAATATTGATGCCAGACAATTAGACTGGTAGTCCTATGTATAGTGCAGGAGTATTCAGGAGGGATGTCGGCCTTGGCTGGTGCATTTCTGATTTCAGTGACATTGGTGCTGCCAGAAATGTTTAAAAAAGTGGTGTTTTGGGCATTGCTACCTATTAAGAGCTAAGGCTAAGATGGAGACAGTTTAAAATTGGGCTGTACTGTAGCCAGTGGAGGTCTAAAATAGAGCAGACAGACCAGCGTTTTTCAAGTTTACCAGGTTTTACGACTCGTGAACCCTTGCTAGGTTTCACACCAGTGAACACTAGGGGGCAATGAAAACACTTACCTGGAGCAAGGGTGGGGGTGCAGCCCCAAACCACGGGGCCTGGGGAGCAGTTGGAGGGGTTCTGGTGTCTTGCTCAAGGGCATCTCAGTCAAGCCAGGGTTTGAATCTGGGACCTTCCAGGTCACGAGATCGATTCCATAACCGCTAGGCCATGGCTGCCATCCACGATTAGCTTCTGCTAACATTCACTTTAGCATTGCATCAAAGTTTTCCTGAACAAGACCAGCGCTTGTTATGTTGACCCAGTCTTTGCTTTCCTGTTTTCTCTCATTCATTAGTGCACATCTGAAATACACCAGTTTTAGTACAATTACTCGAGATGCTATGATTAAACTCCGCATATTAACATGGAAATGATGCAACACCAAATGTGTGTAGAATTTATATATTTATATAAGACATAGTCTTGGGGTGCGGGTGGACTTGTCCTTTAAGGTTATTTACATGGGAAAGGTTTAGACCCAGTCTGCAACAGAATTCAATTCCACCTTAAGTGATATCTGAGGTGCTGACATAGTCCATGCTGCACCATTTAAGGTGGAATGGGTAAAAAGACAACATTTGGAATCCCGACCCCTGGTGTAGACCAAGCCGTACTTTCCTCCAGACGTTATATATCATCAGCGAAAGATATGAAAGCAGAATAAAAAAGAAATGAGTGCTGCTTGTACATCTCCTCAATGCTCTCAAGTCCTATTGGTGGTAATATGAGGGTCAGTCTGTCTTTTACTGAGGAGGAAAACTGCTTCAGTGATTACGGTTGAGGGTCATGTCTATATAGTAGATGATGATGTAGTCTTAGGACGAACCTTCTTGACAGATTCCATCAGTTTGATGGCGACTGAGGGGTTTTTAATCAATCAGGAACATGAGGAAAGACGGATTGATGGCATACTTAACCTCCCATTGAACCGATAAAATAAACCTTCGTTTTATGTAAATTCTCTAGAAAGTTCCAGGCCTTCGTTATTGAAAAAATCTATCAGACGTCATTACGAGCCAGACCTGATGCCTGCATGACGAGGAGCTGCTCCTCATGGCCTAGACGGCCTTCATCTACGGTGGCCGAGTGACACGTAATGTGATACTCGGTCCGCTCAGGAGTCGGAGCGGCAAAAAATAAAACTTAATACAATGAATTTTAAAATCAATTTTTGGCCATTTTGAATCAATTCAGAATCGCCAGGATGAGAAATCGCGATTCTTTGAAGAATTGATTTTTTTCAGCACCCCTAACTAAGGTGTGGTTGCCTGATACTGTACTCAAACACAACTGTACCCCCTCCCACTCCCCCAGTGACCCGTGCTCACACTGTACTTTTATGTTCTGTACCTGATCACGCTTAGATCAGAGCAAGGCGATTTTTTTGTGCTGGAGAAAGGTGTGATTGCTACGATGGCGTATTTACTGCTACAGCTATAAAACACTGAATCATACGAATGTAGTCAATTTATTACGAGAACAAAAGTTGCAAAAAAAATACAAACTTATCTCAATCTTATCTCTCAATATACGACTTATCTTAATATTCCAGCGTTATTCCTGAAACAGTGGTTTTCTGTGTCACACTAGACGCCAACCGAACCGCGCCTAGGCTTCACTTTTCAACCCGAGCATGGTGTAGAGAGATCACACTAGTAACTAGTCAAAGCAACTGGACTTTTTTAGGGGGCCGAACATGCGGTTCGGGTACAGATACGGGTTACACGGGTACAGTACGGGTTGCCAAGTGTGAGCTCACCTTTAGCAACAAAGGTTGGTTACTTGGTTTGATTTTTCTCTCTTAAAATGTGTTTAAATGAGGTAGTTATGTAACACTTTAACTCGATTCCCAGCTCTCGCAAGTAGTAAAGTTTTCAATCCTATAATCTATGCAGAGATGATTAATGATCCAGCCTAGCTATAGAACAGTTCTTCTCTATATAAACGCAGGACTGTTTTTCTGTAAAACTGGATGTTTAGTCAGAAAATATGTCTCAGCAGAGGCGGTTGTTGAGTTTCTGGCCTCTCGGGAACGTGTTACTCGACCCTGTTAAAAATACTATGCATATCTGATTCCTGATCTTTTTTTTTTTTCCTGAACAGATTTTTGCGTTTTGAGTTAATGTTATGTTTGGTTTTTTTTCCAGGGTTGAACGGAGCGCCTATAAAGAAAACATGTAAGAAAACTAACGACACAAACCATAAGGTTTGTCATATCACCATCGATCAGCGTAAATCAGACGGTGGAATTCAGATCGATTTTCCAGTATGTGGCTGACCTGCAGTATCCTACATGAACCCGAGATGAGTAGAGGTCTCTGGTGCCCAGCCTGTTCAGGGCGGCGCCCAGTGGCCTGAGCCTGGCATGGCCTCGCTGGACCTGCCGTACCGCTGCCCTCGCTGCGGGGAGCACAAACGCTTCCGGAGTCTGTCGTCGCTGCGCGCCCACCTCGAGTACAACCACACCTACGAGACTCTGTACGTGCTCTCTAAGTCCAACAGCGTGTGTGACGCTGCCGCTCTGCTCCCCCTGGTGGCCGACAGCGCCCTGGCTGCCGAATCCCGCTTCCCCTGCTCGGGCGACGAGCTCGGGCTTGCCACAACTTCGTCCGCCGGCGCCCGCTACCTTCCCAATGTGGAGTTTCCACTGGGCGAGATCCTGGTGAAGAAAGCCATGAGCTCGATGGACCCCAGTGCCATGGAAGCTGCTTACGAGGAGGGCTTGGCACGTCTCCGGGCTAGGGCCTTCGAAAGGCTCGAGCTGGATGAGAGACTGGAAAAGCTGTCCGAAGAAGTGGAGCAGAAGATCGCAGCACGCGTCGGCCGTCTGCAGGCCGAGCTGGAGAGGAAGAGCTCGGAACTGGAGAAGGCCAAGCTGGAGAGTGAACGTCTCAGTCAGGAGAAGCAGGAGCTGGAGGACAAGGCTTCAGAGCTTTCGCGCCAGGTGGACGTGTCGGTGGAGATGCTAGCCAGCCTTAAGCAAGACCTGGTCAACAAGGAACAGGAGCTCACGCACAAACAGCAGTAAGTTCTGGAATGTTCTCCGGTATTGGTGCAGCTTTGGTTTTTTTTGAGTGGGATAAAAGCTGACGGTGGTGATGTACCATCTGTTTTAATTAGCGCTGTGCCAGGAGCAAATGATAAATACTCTTATTAAGAGTCGTGGATACGTTGGGCCAAATTGTAAAACTTTTTTTAAATGGAGTCTTATTTGTGGCTAGCAAAACCATGCAATGAAAATAAAAAAATAGCTATAAAATGTCATAAAAGTCCCAATTTAAAATGTTTAGAATACAAACACAGTCGTCCCTCGCTACTTCGCGCTTCGACTTTTGCGGCAAACTTATTATTTATTTATGTATTTACTAAAATGTAAATTTTAATACAATACAGTATGTTCTGTAGTGTACAGTATCATTAAAATGGTTCTGAACAGTGTGGAGAAGGTTAATAAGGGACGGAAAAGGTTAATGAGGGAGTGGGAAAGGTTTAGAAGTGTGTGGGAGGGGTTTACAAAACGTTAAAATATACGTAAATACTAAAATAAATACACCGTCTCTAATTCGCAGAATTTCACTTATCCTTGGGGGGTGGGGGGTGTTCTGGAACGTGACCCCCGCGATAAACGAGGGACGACTGTATTATAATTATTATGTACAGTATAAATATGTTGAAATTTAATCCTTATCCTCTCTTGAATCGGTTACACGATGATGTTAAAAATCGAGTCAGCCGTTTCCACTTGACATTTGACTGCGAACACTGGTCCAACATCGCACAATCCTGTTCTAATTGTATCATAAAAGGGCAAAACATCCTGTACTGATGCCTGGGAGCTTTGTATAAGGACATGAGGATACAGCTTTAGACTGCTGAAGGACTTTGTTGTAAATATCTAAATATATTTCTGGATACCTCAGTCCAAACGGCATAATAATAATAATAATAATAATAATAATAATAATAATAATAATAATAATAATAATAATAATAACTGGTGTGTATGGAGGGGGGCACATGGAGAAGGGGGGAGCATAATGACTTAGATGCCTTTTCTTGCATTTTGGT
>JAOVVF010000033.1:902576-914135 GCA_028565595.1 Duopalatinus emarginatus | reverse complement strand
GTTAAATAGTTACTATTTTCCACAAAAAAAAAAACCCTTTAAGTTTATTGATAAACTTTTCTTAATGGTCCTCTAACGTCCCGCCTCCTGCCTTGCGATTGGCCAATACATCAGAAAGGCTGTCCAATCAGGTTGCCTCGCGTTAGTACTCATAGCCAATCGCAGCGCAGGGGGGCGGGCCCACACTGGAGGAGGGGCGTGGTTTACTAGAGTCGGGGAGGCAGGAGGAGGAGGAGGAAGAACTGGCCGCGGCTGGTTCTCCCGCACATAAACACCCCGACTCTGCGGGGAAAAAACACACACATATATACACACACACACACACACACAAAAGAAGATCACTGCATCTGATACACACTCTCATCCGACCAGGAGTGCAGGTAATAAACCTTCACAGCACCTTTATAACTGCTTATAATGAATCTCTGGGTGTGGGCTTTTATTTCTAGGGAATAATCAGTGGGAATGAAAATAATAAGACGCACAGGGTTTCAGGTGCGCTTTTATTGTCTATAGTACACACTAACTGTCTCCTTTTCTTCTTTTTATATATCATTTTATCCGATTCACTTCTTTTTATGTAATTCTTGATTTTTTTTATTATAACCCTTAATTTTTTAGCCGCATCTCCAAAAAACGCGCGTGTCGACCCGTGCGCTCTTTACTGCGCCAAAGTGCCATGTATTTCATTTCTTCACTATACACCAAGCCACATCTCTCTCTCTCTCTCTCTCTCTCTCTCTCTCTCTCTGTTTTAGAATAGTGATAGTAAACGATAATAATCAGTGTACCCAGGCTCAGCCTGGATCAGACCTGGCCCTGCCTGTGAAAGGAGCTGATACGTGGCACTGCTGATTGTCTTAACCTCAAGTTTTTCCCCACCAGTCTTTCAATACACAGAAAGAGGACAAAGAAAAACAAGAAAGTGGGGGACAAAAAGGAAAAAAAAACTGAAAGAACGATCGGATTAAGCCTAACATTTCCTTTTCTTTATCTTCTCTCGCAGCAGGAATGAAGTGAACCTTTGGTACTTTAATCCCTCTTAACACCTGGAACATGATTTCACTAAGCCAGACGTCGGAGCAGTCTATAGTACAGTTCAGATATCGTCTACACCAGGCAACACCACCTATATACACGTCAATGCTTGTGTCCTTCACCACTGTGTAGATAAAGGGGTAGACGTCTATGGAGGCTTAAGAATGGTATCAGGTTTTTTATAAGTAGCTGGCGTTCCATGGGACCCCTGGTACACCTACAAACGTCTCTGACACATGAACACTATGTGTGTCTTTTTTTTCTGACACCAGTTCATGACCTGCGTTCATTCGGGTGGCTTTGGCCTGGTCCGGAGACGCCAAATTATGGCTAAAGAAACACTTGTGTAAGTTTGGGGTTTCCCACCTAAATCGCCTGCTTTTAGAAATTGTGGTTTGAGTAAATGTGAGACAGTGAAGTTGCTAAGACTCTGTATTGAAGATTTGACAGGTTGATGATATACAGAGTTTTTCCGCAAGCTTGTGGCGTCCACGTCCGGTCAGATTTCTGCACTCCTACTTGCCCTCTAAGTATTAGACTAGCGTACCAGTTATTTTGCCACTTCACTTTGTCTGATTTTGACATTTGATTGCAAACACACAATCACAACACACTGTTTCTGTTAAATTCAGAACGCAGTTGGGTGTCGGTCGCACCTAAGCTAGTTAATACCTAAAAACTACCACCTAGCGTGTGCGCGGGTTAAAGCCGGAGGTCAGATTCCTCTGTGTGCAAGCACAGTGGTCAATGAGTCACTTCACTTCGTAACTGAAGCTGGCTAACACGAAGCGGTGAAGTCTTTTTTTTTTTTTATAGAAACGCTAAAAAAACGCCGTCAGGAACGTCAACGTTTCCTTCAGATGAGTTGTTTATTAAGTACAATTACAACGTTCTTGTACCTACTGTAGAACAATAAAACAACGTAACACGCTAGGCTAGTCTGTGCTACGACTTTTCTTACTACGTTTTTGAGATTTCTGTAAAATGTTTTCACTGTGCGTACAAAAAACAAAACAATCATTCGTTAGCTTTAGTCTTTAATTAGTTAGAATGTGTTTCCTGGTTGCCTAGCAACACCATTTTGTATAGCCTACTCCGCGTTTAACCAATCCGTGCGGTAAAACACACACACACACACACACACACACACACACACACACACACACACACACACCCCCACACACCAGTGAAGGCACACAGTAGGGGGCAGTAAACGCGCGTGGGCGGTGGTATGGGGTAGGATGGGGGGGATGGGGGTTTGGAGAGGGGAACTGGTGACCTTTGCATGTCATTATATTTGTACTAGTTTTGAGTACTATTTATTGCGATTATATTCTTTAAATCACAGTTACCAGGAAAAAAACGTCAGCCTGCTGACTCTAAAGCGCTGACACTGGAGACTCCTTCCCTCAATCTTAATAAACATCCTGTTAGAGAAAGTTATAAGTTTGTAACATGACACATGACTTTATATTCAATCTATGTATTTGCTAACTAGCTCATAGATCACGCAGGAATTACAAGAACGAGCGGTTGCTATAGAAACCATAGTAACGTTGTGACTTCCGACCGGTCAGACTTGAGAACCCTAACCAGACGGAAAGGAGAGGAGAGGAATTAAATGTTACGGTCGGGATAAGCATTCCGGGAAGTGAGGTGGAAAATCCGGTCAGCGCGTACGGCAGGGTCGCTTCTCTGTGTCCTCTCTGGTGGAGCGGTAATCGCTCTACGGAGGATGTAGTTTGGCGTTTCTAGGTCGTGACGAAAGCCTCGTCAGACCTTCACACCCCCCCCCCACCCTTCAACCAGCTGCCTCTTTAATCTCGATCCAAAAACAGAGGCATGTGTTGCGGTTGTTTTGCAGCCACAGGAATAACGTGCTGACATCAGTGCCGAGGATCAGCGTTTGCCTAGTCCGTGCTCAAGATAAAGAGAGCGTGATGAAGGACTGGATTTCGTGTCTGGTGTTTGCTGTTTGTTTGATATGAGTAGAAGTGTAATACTGACGGGACGGGGGACGGGGGGGGGTGTCAAAAGTGCGTCTCAAACAACGTCTACACCTTTAAGGAAGTTACTTAGACTTGCTGATGTGTGAAGACGAATGTTCAGGATGTTACTCTAACACTTGATTTTTCATTTGATCATCTGATGGATGATACAGTTGTTCCATTTTTTAATGGCATTTGGCAGACGCTGTTATCCAGAACTCACACAGTTACTGGTATTACAGGTAGGCCAACATAGTGTTAGGGGTCTTGCCCATGGACATGGGCTTATTGGTGTAGCACACACTGGGAATCAAACCCAGGTCTCTCACATGGGAGCCAATGATGTCATCCTATCCAAACGAGACACCGAACTGACGCTCAGTAGGTCATGAGTTCAGATCCCAGTGCTACCAAGCTACCACTGCATGGGCCCTGAGTGAGACTGGGTGAGACTGGACGAGTCTGAGTGAGACTGGACGAGTCTGAGTGAGACTGGGCGAGACTGGACGAGTTATATAAAAAGTTTCCCAAGCCATAACATTACAACCTTGAACCCGCTGACATGTCAAGTGAATATCATTGATTATCTCATGTCAAGCGGTGACTGGGGGGAAGGGGGGGACGGGCAATTAGACAGTAAGTGAACAGCCAGTTCTCAGAGCTGGCTCAGGCAAGCGTACGGATCTGAGTGACTCGGACAAGCGCCAAACTGTCACGGCTAGACGACCGGGTCAGACTGTCTGTGAAACGGTTGGTATTGTGGGGTGTGTTCCCAGTACAGTGGCTGCTCCGTTCCAAACGGTGAACCGGTGTCAGGGTTAATGGCAGACCAAGGGTCACTCAGATAGACACCTGCATTGACAAGGTCTAGCGGACCTTGTCCATGCCTGGACATGTCAGAGCTGTTCAGGGAGGTGGTTTTAATGTTATGGCAGATCGGTGTATGTATAAATAGACTCGGGTCTGATTTGTACAATATGATTCCGGCTGTTTTTTGGAGCCAAATGTCATTTTATTTTCTCTTATGAGTCAGAATGAGAATCTAAATCACATCCGTCTGTGACAGTGTGACCTGATTCTGGCTCACTGCTGATTTCTGTTCAGCTTTTTCTGCACCGTAGACAATCTCGCAGTTACATCAGTCTTTGTAGGAAGTATTACAAAACTCATGTTTCATCATTTTTTTTGCTGTTGTTCCCCTTTACTGTGCTTTCGACGTCTGTTCCTGTGCACTTCCGGAACTCTTCATACCACATCCCATCCCTCAGTGGTCTCAGTGCGGTTCTCTGAAACGCTGCTCAACTTTGCTCCGCATGCACGGCTTGTCGTGCACGGTGTCTGCACAGGAACCGCATGTGACACGGATGTAGTGTTGTTTCGGTTCGCTTTGTTTCACACCTGCTTCTCGTTTGGAAGATCGCTGACCTTTTTTTTTTTCTTTTTTGGGGTGGTGCTGGGATTAATTTGTTTTGCAAGTAATTCACAGGAGGAACCAAACCTCGATTTTTCTACCATTCGGTCCATTTTTCCAATTCCAACCTGCCCCAGTTCTCTCCATCACACAGCCACAACTAACCAGGCATTTTTTTATTATTTTTTTCCCCTGAATTCTAGGTCACATTTAAGTCTTTAAGGTTTTTTTTCTTTCCCCCAGAACCCGTCTTCCATTATGTGATTCTGAATCTTTATTTTTGGAAACAGACGAGTGGCAAATGGCATCCAGCAAAGAAACAGCAGCTCTGTTTTGCATTTATTAGCCTCCTTTTTTTTTTTTTTTTATCATGAATTGAACGCTTTGTACATTGGTGTCTGGAGTAATGCCGTTCACACAGAAATCCACCATGATTTTTTTTCTGTCTCGTTTCTGGAGTCCAAACTGCTTCAGTCGTCCAGAGCGTCATGAAGCCGTCTCCGGTCTCCTGGTTTATTTCTCCTAATAGAACGCACCATTATAACGACATGTTCCCATAGTTGTCTCAGGGGGGTGTGTGTGTGCGCTCATAATGTAGTACCTTTGGGTCCGTGCGATGTCCCGTCGGCAGTGTTTAAACGGAAGGTATAAACCTACGCAGGCTCCTAATGAAAGGGAAGTTTATTCCCAGAGCTCTGTTTAGTCTACCGCGTAATAACAGCCCTCAGAGCGGCCCCTGTAATAACACAATTAGAAGCGCGGCCTTTTTTTTTTTGTTCCCAACATCCCTGTTTCCCCAGTCTGCTTTGTCTCAGGTGGACCTCTTTTCATTTCAGCCGAGTATTTTATTGAACATACAGAGACACACGTCGGTGAAGTCGGCAACACGGCGTTTGAGCTTCCAGACGTTTCACTGTCACGTCCTTTCCATCCCGCAGGTCTTTTAGAAGAGGAGCTCGGACGGCATGCAAAGTTGTGAAATATCTTCGGACAGCACAGATGATCCTCTCAGTAGCGGCTTACGCAGGCATCACCAACCGCGAATAGTAGTCATCGGCGCGGGCTTGGCCGGCTTGGCAGCCACCCAAACCCTCTTGGAGAACGGCTTCACCAATGTCACGGTGCTAGAGGCCTCGGACCGCATCGGAGGCAGAGTGCAAAGCGTTCAATCCGGTGAGGCGTTAAATGTAACCTTCTGACGTGTGACCTGAAAAAGACCTGGAGTCAGAAAAGCTCCTGTGGCTCTTTTCATTCTCAGAAGAAAAATTCTTTAAATGCTGGTGCTGTCATGTGAACGTTTTTTTTTCCTTTCGGTTTCAGGTAAAGCTACTTTGGAACTAGGAGCCACCTGGATCCATGGCGCTAACGGAAACCCCATCTACCACCTGGCTGAGGATAACGGGCTCCTGGAGCACACCACTGAGGACGAGCGCAGCGTGGGACGCATCAGCCTGTACGCCAAGAACGGCGTGGCCCACTACCAGACCAACAGTGGCAAGCGTATTCCCAAGGACCTGGTGGAGGAGTTCAGCGACTTGTACAATGAGGTACGAGGGGTCTGGGGTACAGTGGGGTAAAAAGTAAAAAAAAAATCCAATGTGACTACCCACTGACACTTGGGTAGCTCTGAGCGTTGATTTTAAAATTAATCAATTAATTAATTAATTAATCAATCAATTAATCAATTAACAGATAAACGACATATAACATAGTAGCAAGTCTGTAAGTTACCAAGATTGACTGCCTTTAAATATCTGTATGAATCAAAGCTGAGCAAGTCAGCTTAGTCCTCAAGTTCTCATGTTGAGTATCAGGTCATAGAGTTCATGTAAAGTCCAGAGTCTGAGCCAGGTTCTGAAGCCCGGTTTCCAAATTCCCAAAGCACAAATCGAGTCCAAGTCGAGGCCAGAATCCTGAGCTGTAGAGTTGAACCGAGTCCAGATTTCCAGGGTGTAGAGTTTGAGTCTGTACTCTCAATCCGTGAGGTTCAAACTGAGTCGCAGTTTCAACAGAATCAAAGGAACCAAGATGTAGATTCCAACTCAAGATCAGGAGAAGTCCAGGATTCCTGATTCTGCAGATTTAGACTATGTAGATACTGGACCCTGTACCTTGGAAATATTGATAACCTTCAAATCTAATAAGATTTAAGATGTAAAGTCTGACTAGAATCAATAATCCCGAACTCTAGAGTCGGATTCGGTTCTAGAGTTCAAAATACATTGGGACCCAAAGTCTCTTGAAGACTCTGATTGAATTCCATTGTCACATGATCCAGAATCCATGAAGTCCAAGTTATGACACGACACAGCAAAGAGATCTTGTGATCATGTGATCTTGGGGAAACCCTGTCATGGGGTGTGTTCAGGTGTGTATTCTGTGCTAAACAAAAGTAAAGAGAGGTGACGTGATTATTCCCGAGAGCTCTGTCAGGGTGCAACATGAAGCCACTCTGGGCGTGGTTGTGGGTGTCGTCTTAACCACAGGAAGCCGGGTGTCGTGTGTCGACACGTCCGCGTGAGGGTGGTAGACGGACTGCGGTTGTGTGTGATCGGTTTTGCTGAGTGCTGAGCGTGAGGTGCTGTGCTTAGCGGATTTCTCGGTCTCATGACTGAGGTCTCACGTGAGGTCTTTCTTCTTCCCAGCTTCAGGAGAGCTTCAGCAGAGCTCAAGTTCGCTTTCTGAGGCAGTAACCTGACCTGACCCATATCACCACTTTCAGTTCCTCTCTCTCTCTGTCTCTCTCTCTCTGTGTGTCTGTCTCTCTCTGTCTTTTCTCTGTTTCTCTCTTTCTTTGTCTCTCTCTGTAGACATTGAAATGTAATAAAGTGTTTAAAAAAAATCAGTCTCTCGTCTCCCTCTCTGTCTGTCTCTCTCTCTCTCTGTCTGTCTCTCTGTCTCTCCATGTCTGTCTCTCTCCCTCCATCTCTCTCTCTGTCTCTCTCTCTCTCTTTCGGATGACTTGATATTTTGGGCAGTACAATAGGAAGTGCACCTCTGTCTCTACCTCACCTGTCTCTCTCTCTGTCTATCTGTCTCCCCCCCCCTCTCTCTCTCTCTGAGATAATGCTCTCCATCCACACAGCTGATGATTTCAGAGCTGTATGTGATGTGATTTTAATAATGTAACCAATACTGTATTGACCGTTATCTTATCTCTGTCCTTCTTTCTTTCTTTTTTCTTTCTTTCTGTCTGTCATCTGTCTCTCGATCTATTTATCTTCTACTCTACTACCAATATCCGTCTTTTTTCCTTTAACAATCCCTCTCTCAGGTATACGAGCTGACTCAGGAATTCTTCCAGAACGGGAAGCCCGTGGGCGCTGAGACGAAGAACAGCGTGGGCATCTTCACCCGCGACCTGGTGCGCAAAAAGATCATGACGGACCCTGACGACTCGGAAAGCACCAAGAAGCTGAAGCTGTCCATGCTGCAGCAGTACCTCAAGGTTAGGTGGTGACTCAGGCCTGCTCTCCGTTCACTCGGCTCACGTGATCGTCATGACACGTCACAACACAACGCTGATCACACAAAGGCGTGACTGCCGGATCCTCTGATCCTCTGTTCAGCCTCGCTCGTAATGAACTCTCGGCGATCACGTGACCTGCATATTTTCTGTTCAGCCTCGATGACATAATGTGGTCAGAACCGGTTTGGACTGGATAAGGCGTGTTAGACAGATACTACCCAGGTAGAAAAATATTCTTGGCCCACCCACGGGACAATTCCTACCTACTGGCAAACAGTACCCGGGCTGATTCCTGCACACGGACTCGGCCCGTGTCCGGTTTGAATGACTGCCCGGCTCTGGTCCGAGTCAATATGGCCGACGGTGGCAACCGGGTCCATGCCTACTCGTCCAGCCCGTATATTTTAATGATACTGAGCCAAAGCTGGTCCAATTCTACTAATTTAGATATTTCAATATTAAAAATAAACTAGTTTCCTTCAGCACTCCTACAGTATAATTCAGTCTTCTCTCTCCTTTACACCATCCCACAAACTACCTCAATCATTTTTATCTCACCGTTTTATGGAAATATCCGTAATACAATAACTGGACTATACTTCTAAATGTCTGCTTCTATACGTATACACACTACTTCTGACTAGAGGTTTCTGTTACAAGTAGCTGATTTAAAATAACATAAAATTAAATCAAATATAAATGAATAACTTAAAATCCATGCATAGTCTATGTGCAGCAGACAGTTGTAATTTATTATAGTGTTGCTTCGCAAGAGAAGATATTCGGTCGCTATCTCCTCCTACAGTTTTCGTGATATCGACACGGGACAAAGACTAGAACGTCTGGAATGTTTAGGAGAAGTGTGCTTACATACAGATTTTGAAAATTTTCATCTGTTTGTCCGCTACACTTGTTTTTCTGAGGAAAATATCAACCAATCAGATGTTGCCATACTGTGACGTCACAGCTATAGAGCGTCTGATTGGACAAGACCTTGCTTTTCTGTGGTTACCATGGTAACAGCTATCAACAGAAGCCACTTTTTGGCTGTTACCATGGTAACAGCTATCAACAAAAGCTACTGTTTGGCTGTTACCATGGTAACCACGCTATAACTGTGTTGTCACAGAATGGCAACGTCTCGTTTATATGTGAAGGTCGAGCGTACGACCGAATCTGTAAAAGCTCACTCAGGCTGTATCAGCTCTGTGGGAATCGACTCAGCTTGTTATGTTAAGATATGTCTTGACCTCTGACACTAGAGACTCCTTCCGTACATGTTTCTGCCTTCACTGTACCCACAGTTAAATTATTGCCTGCTGTACCTGCGAATAAGTTGTTGCTATAGAAACGATACAGAGCGCGTTGTGATTTACCGTAAACGTCTTCTTCCCGCTGTCGCTGTTGTTTCAGGTGGAGAGCTGTGAGAGCAGCTCCGCCAGCATGGATGAAGTGTCTCTGAGCGAGTTCGGGGAGTGGACGGAGATCCCCGGCGCTCACCACGTCATCCCTGGCGGCTTCGTCAAAGTGGTGGAGCTGCTGGCGCAGGAGATCCCGGGTCGCGTGCTGCATCTTGGGAAACCCGTCCGCCGCATCCACTGGAACTACAGCGCTCAGGATGCCAAGGGCGACGCCGACCAAGCCGACCACAATCGGGATCAGCGACCCGGGCCGGCTCCGGTGCGTGTGGAGTGCGAGGACAGCGAGTGGTTCCTCGCCGATCACGTGGTCGTCACAGCCTCGCTGGGGGTCTTAAAGAAAGCCCACGAGACGCTCTTCTCTCCGAGCCTCCCCTTGGACAAGGCGCTGTCCATCCAGAAGCTGGGCATCAGCACCACCGATAAGATCTTCCTGGAGTTCTCGGAGCCCTTCTGGACCCCTGAGTGCAACAGCATTCAGTTCGTCTGGGAGGACGAGGCCCACCTGGAGAGCTTGGCATATCCGGAAGAGCTCTGGTACCGAAAGATCTCCAGCTTTGACGTGCTGTACCCACCGGAGCGCTACGGCCACATGCTGAGCGGCTGGATCTGCGGAGATGAGGCGCTGCTCATGGAAAGCTGTGACGACGAGACCGTGGCTGAAGTGTGCACCGAGCTGCTCCGCAAGTTCACAGGTCAGCAAGGGAAGGAGGGGGCGTCTTCAAATGGGTTGGGGGGATGGAATAATTATGGTAAATGAAGCTCGTCTTCGGTCAGATATGTTTGTGAATCAGGATCAGCTCTGTAAAAATAACGAGCGTGTGCCACTTGTGACACGCCGTGGTGTAATTACCGGCCGTTACTCGTTATCCAGTAAATACACTCTGACTCATTTCCACCCTGGACTCAGACACGCAACATGACGTCGCGGCTCGCGGCCTGAAAGCGTTCCTTTATTACCCAGAGCTGCCCATCATTTTCCCCTGGTGAGTCACCAGGGCCACGACGAGTTCATTCATCAGTACTGTAGCGGTCCGGCTCACCTGTGAGTATGTTACGTAATTGTCACTGCCATCTGGTGGGTTTAGTAGCATCAGGGACGCTCGGGTTAGGTGTAGAATATTGATGCTGATGACTATTTAAGACTTTAACTGCTTCTGGGTGGGTGTGTGGTGGTGGTGGAGGGAGCTATGCTGTGGGCACTCGTCCAGTCGGATCAATACAAAATACCTGTGGACCAATCACGATGGTCTGTGCCTCTATATAACCTCTGGGTCATCCTAAATAAAGTGGAACTCTTGATTCACTGCACACATGATGTCTGTGTGTCCTCAAACTCACACGCAGGACGGACGGAGGATCAGAGATCAAACCTGATGATTAATTATTTTATATAAATTTTATATAAATTGATAATCTAGCTACGTGCTGTGACTGAAAAAACAAACAGCTAAATTATGTGGGTTTGTCCGACTACCTGAAACGAGACTAAATATAAATATATAATATATAGTAAAATTATTTAAAATAAAATAAAAAATAAATAAAAATAATTAAAATTAATAAATAAAAATAAATAAAAAATATTTAGGCATGTTATTTTACATTGATTATTTATTATCATAATAATAATTATTTTTATTATTATTTATTCTTTTTTATTATATTTTTATAATAAAAATAATAAAATTTGGCTTATTTTTATTCATTTTATTATTTGTTTTATTATTATTTTTTTTTTTTTTCAATAAATATACACATCTTCCTATTTGTTTTTGTTTTTTTCTCTCATTTTTGCTACTTTTTTCCCCTTGCCTACTTTCTCATTCGTTGCGAGTTCTCGTTTTTTCCTCGTCCGTGATTCCACGCTGGCGACCGTTCAGAACGAAGCAGCGTCGCGCCAAGTCGCCATAGCGACATTTACATAACGTCCTGCACTTGTTCTGCAAAAGCGCGACTACTACGATAAAAAAGATCGAATGTTGGATCTTTTGCAGCGCTGCTTCCCTGAACCTCACCCCTCATTGTGTTTCTCACAGGGAACCAGAACATTCCAAAGCCACGGCGGATCCTGAGGTCATCGTGGGGCAGTAACCCCTACATCAGGGGCTCCTACTCGTTCACCCGCGTAGGTTCCAGCGGGAGCGACGTGGAGCGACTGGCTGAACCCCTGCCCTACAACAAGAGCTCCAAGGCTCCGGTGGGTCACGCCAACACCCACAAACTGGATTAAAT
>JAOVVF010000033.1:888742-899234 GCA_028565595.1 Duopalatinus emarginatus | reverse complement strand
TAGTAGTAGTAGTAGTTTTAGTATTAATAGTAGTATTAGTAGTAGTTTTAGTAGTAGTAGTAGTATTAATAGTAGTATTAGTAGTAGTTTTAGTATTAGTAGTAGTTTTAGTAGTAGTAGTAGTAGCAGCTGCAGTAGAAGACTTGACCTAAATGCCCTTGAGTAAGGCACCTAACCCCCAAGTGTTTCCAGTGGACCAACGGATAGGGGCTGCCCACTGCTCTGGGTATGATCAGAGCCCACCGCTCCCCCTAATGATCACTAGAGTGTATGTTTCACTGCATGGACGAGTCAAATGTGGTGGTCAATTCAACTACACAGTCATCAAAAGAGTACTTCAGTCTCTCACTCTGTCTCTGTCTCTGTCCGTCTCTCTCACTGTGTCTCTGTCTGTATCTCTGCTTCTCTCTTCCTCCCCGTCTCTCTGTCTCTGTCTGTCTGTCTCTCTCTCTCTCTCTCTTTCACACACACTTATTTTCAGAATGATACCTCTAAATTATTAAAAACGATTTAATAAATAAAATAACATAAAAATAAATAAAAAGAGAAATAAAACTATATAATTAATTATAGTTCAAAATCAAATTTAATAATTAAAAATTGTTTTAATAGTATGTGGTATATCTGGTAGACACAACTTTTATTCTCTTTTTTATGTTTAATATATTGACAGCTACACAATACATAATATTTAATTAATAAAATAAAACATAATAAAAACGTGTTACTCTTTAGTCTGTGTGAATTTTAATTTTTCAAGTTATAATATTACTGTACTAATAATGACGAAGTGATTAAAAATGACTCGATAATCCAAGATTTTTTACATTTGAGCCGTTTCCCCGATTATAAAATTGAGTCTGTATCTAATTTATTTATTTAATTCAGGCGTATAGACGATCATTCTGCCTTGTTGCCGCAGCCTGGTTTCCTCGTGCTGATAAACCGATAAACTGACTTTGTTTCTAATTTCCCATCGTCCTACCTGACCTGGAGCAGGACAGGGTTCATGTCTCATCCTATGCGTGTGTGTAAACAGGCTCGGAATCCCAGCCGTCTCGTCCTGCCGTCCTGAATCTGACCTTTCCTGGAAACATCATCGAAATAGCCGCAGCTAAAACCAGGAACAGGACAGAAGCTTTATGTCACTTTTGGAGTTGATGAAATCAAGTAGCGTCTTCCAGCTGACTGGCCTGGATACCACCAGACATCGGTGAACATTCCCACGATCCAAAGCGACACGTCTTCCATTTATAGCCTCGGGAATATGTCAACATTGTTAATGGATTCACTCGAACTCGAAGCAGCCAGTAAACATACTGTGATTACAAATAAAGTCTAAATCTGGATGGCTATAAATTTAAAGGTGCGACAGCTGATTATTAAAAGACTTGAAGACTTAAAGACGAGTCTGTTAGACCAATACAACAGCTCTGACTCGGCAAGACAGGACCTCCGAAGGTGTTCTCTTAGACTTCTGTAACAGATCCTTCTGTGGATCTTCTGTGGGATCACAGACGTTCTAACCTTCACACCTAGAGCTCTCTGAGCTTCAAGTATGACCCGACTTGACCCGCCATCATCCAAAACACACAGGAGGCAAACCTCCAGACTCTACTCTGTTCTGGTTCCCAGTTGGTGGAATGAACTACCCCTTAATGTCCTACAGCAGAGACACTTACTGTCTTCAAACTCCGGCTAAAAACGTACCTGTTGCTCTAGCACTTAACTGAGCACTGACTTGTTTGTAAACTGTATTTGTCTTGTTCCCTCTGCAGGTTGACTAGTGTAGAAAGTTTTTGGACTTATGATTGACATACATGGCTCTTTTCTAGTAGGATTCTGGTTAGAGTTCTTGAATTCTGATTTACCTTCACTAGCTTCAGATACTCCAAGTAATCAACTGAGCAGTTGATTTGTAAAATGTCTGTTAAATGTAAATGTAATGTAAATGTAAATGTAACTGTAACTGTAACTGTAAATATAAATGTAAATGTAATGTAATGTAATGTAAATGTAAATGTAAATGTAAATGTAACTGTAAATGTAACTGTAAATATAAATATAACTGTAAATGTAAATGTAACTGTAAATGTAAATGTAAATGTAATGTAAATGTAAATGTAACTGTAACTGTAAATATAAATATAAATGTAACTGTAACTGTAACTGTAAATGTAATGTAAATGTAACTGTAAATGTAAATGTAACTATAACTGTAAATGTAACTGTAAATGTAAATGTAAATATAAATATAAATATAAATATAAATATAAATATAAATATAAATATAACTGTAAATGTAAATGTAATGTAAATGTAACTGTAAATGTAAATGTAATGTAAATGTAACTGTAACTGTAATGTAAATGTAATGTAAATGTAATGTAAATGTAACTGTAAATGAAATGTAAATGTAAATGTAACTGTAAATATAAATGTAACTGTAACTGTAACTGTAAATGTAAATGTAACTGTAAATGTAAATGTAACTGTAACTGTAACTGTAAATGTAAATGTAACTGTAAATGTAAATGTAACTGTAACTGTAACTGTAACTGTAAATGTAAATGTAAATGTAAAGAAAATGTAAATGTAAAGAAAATGTAATGTTAAATGTTAAATTTTAATTTACCTTAAATTTGGTTTGTAATTAAAAATGTTCCTCAGCTCAGCCTACACTGATCATCATAAACTCTCTCCGTCTGGTTTACAGATAAAACAGGCTCTCAGTTCACTCCCAGTGCATTATGGGATACGTCAGGCTCAGATAGTGTACAGGGGAGTGTACTAGAAAATCTCTCCTGACCTGGTAGGACATCCGGGAACCTTCCACATACTACCTGATAAATACTAGGTATTCAGACGCACTACATCGTGTCGCATACTAGATTCACATACTAACTAGTATGGGACGCATGTTCACTTTCCTGCATTACCCACAATGCCATTGTTCCTGCTCAGACAGGTAGGCCAACATAGTCTTGCCCAAGGACCCTTATTGGTGTAGTACAGACTGGCTGCCCAGACTAGGAATCGAACCCAGGTCTCTCACGTGGGAACCAATGAAGTTACCACTGTAACACATGATTGACAGACAGCCGTAGTTCCAGGTTAGTGAACCTGTCTTGTGACTAGAAGGTTGAACAAGGCACCTAACCTACAGAACCACTCCTCAGGTGTCTTGGATATGATCACCACCACCACCTCACAAACATCTTCACCCAGTAATGAGATCAGAGAGACACACAACCAAACCACTACGTTCTCATACAGTGATTCAGCAACCAATGACTCAGCGTTCAAGCATAAATATTATGAATATAAACATTTCTGACATTTCACGGTGAAGTTTTCATCTTATTTACAGGTCAAAGGAACTGAATCACAGGTTATAGGATGACTAATCACCCTGATAATTAATGACTCTGACTGAGACAAGGTCCATGCGGGTGAAAACAGGAAGCGATAAACAAGGGCTTTCCTTTTCTGTAATGCAGCAGCGAGTTCCCATGGAACGGATCGCTGGTTTTTCCTGGATGACCGGGTTGCTAAGAAGAGCAACGTCAAAGCTGGGGACACGTCCATGATGTCTGTGGAGCTCAGGCTTGGTCTGGCTTGTCTTCTCGGTCTTACAGGGGACAGATTTGGATGTAAACATTAAAGGAAAAGACGTTTCATCAGGGATTTCGTTCTTTTTTTTTCATCCAAAACATGACAAGTAAGTGTGTTTTTTTTATTTATACTACTACTACTACTACTACTAATAATAATAATAATAATAATAATAATTATTATTATTATTATTATTATTATTATCGCTTTCCATATACAGATTTTTTTTCTTGTCCACACTGGATATTAAATCTGCTCAGTGTGCTTCATGTATATCTGATAATAAGGTTTGCAGTTTTATTGTATTTATTCCTGCTCCAGAGACCCTTTTTATACCCGAGGTCAACGTTATACACAATAATTGAGTGGAAATTGAATTAGAAAGGGGTTAAATGATGGGAAGGAGGCTGTGTGGACGGGTGGAGTGCTACAGAAATATTAACTCAATATTAACTTTTTTTTTTTTTAACATCCAACTATATTATATTATAAACAGAATGAAAAAAAATAATTGTATTAAAACCAAGATTTCATTATGATATGTCAGAATTAGTTTGTACACATAGAAACCTGAACTTCACACCAATCAGCCATAACATTAACACCACCTGCCTAAACAGCCCGTTAAGCCATGGACTACACCAGACCTCTGTTCTGTTTGATCTGTCAGCGAGATGTTCTCCTGTGACCACATACTTCTAAGGATCTTCTCCAGGATCTCAACAGCCGGTCTTAACATTCACCCTCTACACACCTGGTCTCCCAATGACCCTGTCACTGGTCCACCGGGTGTCCTTTTATTGGACCATTTTTTAGGTATTTAGGTGTTAACTGCTGTATACTCGGACACATCCTTACAAGACCTGCTGATTTGGACACGATCTGAGACCAGTCGTCTAGACGTCACAGTCTGGCCCTGGTTAAAGTCGCTCGGATTCTTAGACTTGCTCATTTCTCCTGCTTCCAACATATCAACTTCGAGAACATGGTGTCAGTACTCTTGACAGATTATTTACAGGTCAATTACCTTGTCAGTTAACTTGTCAGTGACATTAATGTTATGGCTGATCAGTAGTTATTTATTAATTTATTTACGTAGACAGAGATTACTGTGAAAGTGAAGGTTCAGACTTTCTTCAGGCAGATTGACCATTTTTCTCACTGTTCTTTGGTCTGGCTCATTAGAGGTTCGGATGAAGTGGAAGTGTTTAGTGAACTCTGACTTACCCCAGTTGTGTCTCAGATCACATTACAGCCGTCCTGTCTGTCCTGTCTGTCCTGCTGCTGATGGTCTCGGTGTGCCTGAGCACCACGTACACCCTCCTCTTGTCCATGCCCAACACCTCCACTCCATACAGCGTGGGCCGCATCGGAGCGGCGGCTCTCATCGCCATGGACACGGTCAACAACAGCTCGGACATCCTTCCAGGTTGGATATAGATTACTATGGATCACTATAACGATTCAGTCTGGAATTGAAGCTTAGTTAACCGACTGATGTCTTTAGATGACCGGCTCGCCTTGGAGTACGTTGACGACGAGTGTGACGATCTGGTTGGTCCAGGGAAGATCGCCGATCTGTGGCACAAAAACAATTACAGTGCATTCATTGGCCCGTGCTGCTCAAGTGTATGTAACGCTTAGCTTTCTCGTAACTCTGATAGAAAGTTGTCATTTTGCCACAGGATCATGTAAAGAATAAGACAAAGAGTGCTTTGTTTTTTTTTTCCTTTTGTTATGCATGTTTAAGGTGTGTGCAGTGACAGCCAAGCTAGCGGCTTACTGGAACATTGCTATGGTCAGTCCAGTTTGTGCAGATCAGCAGTTTTTAGATAAAAAGGTAAATATTAGTTTAGGTACACATACTCTTAAAGTTCTGTACTGTGTTATTTGTAGTATTTAACACTTTTTTAAATCTCGTGCCGTGTGTGTGTGTGATTGAGCAGGCATTTCCCACCCTTACGCGAGTGTTTGGACCCTTCACTAAGTTGGGAACCTTCTTTGTAGAGATCTGTAAGCAGTTCAGATGGCAGCGCATTAGTATTGTTTATAGCAGAATACCCACATGGAGCACTCCAGCAGAGGGGATTCGGTAAGTGTAATCAAGGAAGAATGCAGGTGTAATTGTGATAAAATTAAAACTACAACAGTTTAAATAAAACTCGAATTAAAACTAAAAATGCTGTCAGTGAAATTTAAATTTTACACATTTTAAAGAGTTTAAAATTACTAAACTGACCTAAACTGGTTTAAAAGTCTATTAACATTTCTAATATTTACCTTTAATAAACAAATAATAAAATAATTCTTATTTTAATTAAACAGATCATTACATTGTATATAAATTATTTTTTATTTTTTTATAAAAACAAGCAATATTCACTGTATTTATTAAAGAAATTTAAAGATCGGGGAAAAAATGGACCCAAAAGCATTTAAAGTAAAAACTAAAACTGACTAAAATATTATGAGTATTTAAACTGTAGAAATCATTTCAATTAACAAGAGGAAAAATAAGAAACAAAAAAATTGAATAAAAAATAAATTAATTATTCACACACAGCCTCTACAAATAAAAGTACAACAAATAAAAATGCTAATATAATAATGTCCAGAATAATATACAGAAATAAATAATAAGAAGAATAAGACAATATCTAAATAGCCTGTAATAAAAAAATATAAAACTAATTCATACGAGTTATGAGAAAAACTAACATAAATAAACAACTAAACAAACAACTAGACAGATAGATAGATAGATAGATAGATAGATAGATAGATAGATAGATAGATAGATAGATAGATTTTTAATGCTTGGCTTTATACTGTTCTTTTCAGGCTTAATTTTTATATTATATTCTTTATGTTCTTAAAGCTACCAGGCAGAGCATAATAACATTACAGTGGTGAACTATCTGGAGATTGTATCTGGAGGTCCTCCCACCAATAATTCCACTGCACTACAGTCAAAAGTTCTGACTGAGGTTTCCAGCTCATCTCGCAGTAAGTGAAGTTGGAGCTTTATTGGGGTTTTATGATATACGGACATAGACAATGTATACAGACAATACAAGTTTAAGTTTGTTGAATTAAGTTTCACCTCAATGCTATTTGCTGTTATTCTGAAGTTATTCTGTTATTCTTAATTTTGTGTCTGTAACATGAAACTCATAGTTACTAACTTTAAGATCTAGAATTTCCTAGCTATAAACTTTTAGAATCACAATATAAGACACAATTCTTAGGTACTATCTTTTAGATAATATTAATAAATTAAATACGCTAAGAAATGTAGCTATGAACTTGTAGAGCCACAACTGAAGAAAAAATTCATAGCTATTAACTTTTAGAGCTACAATTTAGGACATAATTTGTAGGTATGTACATTTAGAACCACAATTAACAAATAACTTTGTAGCTATATACATTTAGATACACAATTTAAGAAGAAATTATTTAGATCTTCAACAAAACTTCTAGCTATGAACTTTCACAGCCACAATTTAAGAAAAAAAAACTTGTAGCTACTAGTTCACAATTGAAAAAGGAATTTGCAACTATGAACTTTCAAAGCCACAACTGAAGAAAAGCTTTATAGCTTGTAACATTTAGAGACACAATTTAAGACAAAAAAAAATGTAGCTATCAACGTTCAGAGCCAGAATAAAATTTTATAGCCTCAATTTAAGATGAATGTATAGCTATTAACTTTTAGAGTCACAACTGAAGAAAAAATTAATAGCTATTAACTTTTAGAACCACAATTTAGCAAGACATTTGTAGACCCACTATTTAAGAATAAATTTGTAGCTACTCATTTTTAAAAACACAATTGAAGAAGAAATTTCTTAGCCATTGACTTTTAGAGCCACAATTTAGGAGGAAATTTGTAGCTATTGACTTTTAGAACCACGGTTTAAGAGGAAATGTATAGCTATTAACATTTAAACCATTATATTAATCATTCATTTTCAGAGCTAAGATTTAGGAAGAAATTTTTAGCTACTAAATTTTTAGAGCCACAATTAAGAAAGAAAATTGTAGCTATAAACTTTCAGAGCCACAACATAAGGGAAAAAAATACAGCTACTAAATTTCAGAGGCACAATTTGAGAAGAAATTTGTAGCTAATATGTTTTGCAGCCATAATTTCAGAAGAAATTTGTATCTACAAGCTTTTAGATCCACAATTGAATAAGAAAATTGTAAATTTTTGAGCCACAATTAAAGGTGAAAATTCTAGCTATAAATCGTCATTCTGCTAACTCTGTGATAGATTTTATCTTTGTTGGCCCATGTCTGCTCTCCTTGATATGTTCTCACTGCAACACACTGATTTGTAGCTATGAACTTTGAGCCTCAGTTGAAGAAAATATATTCATAGCTTTTAGTTTTAAGTCACAATTTAAGAAGAAATTGTAGCTATTAACTTTTAGAGCCACAATTTAAAAAGTTCTTAGCTAAAAAGTTTCAGAATTTAAGACAAAATATGTAGCTTTAAACTCTTTAACTTTAACTTTTTAAGAAGAAATTTGTAGCTATTCATCTTATAGACCCATAATTAAAGAAGAAATCTGTAGCCATTAACTTGTAAAAACAGGTATAGCTATGGACTATATAGTATATATAATAGATTTACGTTCCACCTTATTGCTTTTTTTTATTGTTTCTCTTGTGGTATAGTTGTAGTGATCTCAGCTCATGGCAAGGTGGTGCGGAGTTTACTGATTGAAGCTCATGGTCGAGGTCTGACTAGCGGAGAATTTATTTTCTTCTGTTTCATGCCCTACAGTCAGGATGAAATGTTTGGCAACTTTGAATGGAAACAAGGTGCAAAACAGATACTAATCATCAAAGGTACACTGGGTTATTAATGAAAAGTGTTTAACATTATGATTTTTTTTTGTACTCAGGAGATGAGTATGACTCAGTGGCGAAGCAGGCCTATCAGGCACTTTTCATCCTGTCCATGTACAAGCCTAATAACGACCGTTACAGAGCTTTCGCTGAGGATGTCATCAAGAGATCAAAACAAGATTTCGGCTACACGTACGGACCTCAGGAGAAGGTTAGACAGGGTGGTGGAAAGCATGTTCTCACACATGAAATAATGTGTTCAACAGCATTACCTAGTAGAACAGACCTGTCCTGGGCCTTTTAAAAACAAATTATAAAAAACACAATGAAAAACCTGGTTAACACCACAGGATTTAAATAAAATAAAATAAAATAAAATAAAATAATGACATTATTAAAATATGTTTTAATAATATTTAACCTTTATTAAAATGTTATTAAAACATATTTTTATTAATGTCATTGTTTTATTTTGTTTCTATTCTATCTATCTATTATTCCTATCTATCTGTTATGGTAATATTTACTTACTTAACCAAATTAACCAAACAATACACTAAAATCATTTAAAAAAATAAGCATCTTTTTTAGTTTTAGATTTCTTTAGATCGTTTAATTAAAAAAAAACCTCACAAGACATATAAATTATAGTTATTAAATTTTAGAGCCACAATTTCAGAAGAAATTTTTACCTGTTCATTTTTTGAGCCACAGTTGAAGGAGACAATTCATATCTATTAACTTTAAGAACCACCATTTATGAAGAAATCTGTAGCTATGGACTTTAAGAGCCATTTTCAATTTATTAATAATTGTATAGCTGTTAGCTTTTAGAAACACAATTTAAGAAGACATCCACAGCTATTAAATGTCAGAGCCACAATTTAAGAAGACATTTGTAGCTATGAATCTTTAGTCATTCTGATGACTGTGATAACTTTGTTGATCTTTGTTGGCCCATGTCTGCTCTCCTTTATACATTCTCACTGCCTTTTTAAAACAAACTAACAAAGCACAATAAAAAAACTGGTTAACAACAAACCTGGTTAAATAAAGATAATAAAATAAGTAAAACAAAATAAATTAAAGACGGCAATAAAAGTATGTTTTAGTAATATTTAAATAAGATCTTTATCCTATCTATTTATTATGGTAATATTTACTTACAAAAATTAACCAAACAATACACTAAAATCCTTTGAAGAAATAAGCATTTTTTTTTTTTAGTTTTAGACTTTTTTTCTTTAGATCGCTTATTTTAAAAATAATCCACAAGACATATTCTGTGCACCAAAAGCCAAATCTGTTACTTATACTTTGTCTTATTATTTTTATTCACTCATTCATTCATTTATCTCTATCTTTCTATCTATCTGTCTGTCTGTCTGTCTGTCTGTCTGTCTTTCTGTCTGTCTGTCTGTCTGTCTGTCTTTCTATCTGTCTGTCTGTCTATCTATCTATCTATCTATCTATCTGTCCGTCCGTCCGTCCGTCCGTCCGTCCGTCCGTCCGTCTGTCTGTCTGTTTGTCTGTCTGTCTGTCCGTCTATTCCCTGTTTTTATATTTTCTAACAGGTATCAGTTCTGGCTGGAATTGCTCATGACAGTGTCTGGCTGTATGCTCAGGCTTTGCATGAAACGTTGATGGACAACTCAGACCCATATAACGGTTCTCAGGTCACTCGGCGGATGTGGAACAGGACCATTAAAGGTTATTTTTTAAAAACATCTGAAATCTCTAGTCCACATTTATACCATAAATAGTTAAGCTTATTTTTAAATAAAAGTTTATAACAGCAGATTCATTTAAGTATTATGGGATGTTTCATTGTGGCGGTTCCACTAGGTATCCAAGGAGACGTGATGATTGATGCTAGCGGGGACCGTGAACCGGCTTATATGCTGAAACACATGCAGGGCAGTGACAGCCAGTGTCAGGTTACACACACACACACACACACACTTTCCATCAGGATTCAGTGTACCCACAACCTTTTCCTCAACCACTTCCTTTTTGT
>JAOVVF010000033.1:870777-881182 GCA_028565595.1 Duopalatinus emarginatus | reverse complement strand
TATTGGATGTATAATGGATATTCTGTCCACTATGTCACTAATAAACAGTAAGGGAAGACATGTGACCCTTGGTTTAGGGCATGGACTACCTTCAACGCAGCCCTCTACATTCCCACGGCCGCTTGTCCTCCTCCAACTGTGTGGTGGACAGCCGCTTTGTCCTCAAGGTCACTGACTTCGGACTGAGCGAGCTGAGACACGCCGGCACTGTGGACCACTGGAGCTGTGAGTGCATGTCCGGAGAGTAAAGAGGCAAAAAAACAAACAAAAAACACACACATATATGACAATGAGGAAAATTATTAAAGAAGCAGTATGTAATTTTACAGCCATATTACATGTGAGGTGTAGTACACGTTTTTTCTCATGTTGCTGCTTAATGAAAATTTCCAGACCAGAATAATATAAGTACCTGCTTTAAATTTTTTAAACTAATTAAAGAAGCAGTATGTGATTTTATACAGCCCATTGTTGTAAGCATAGTGAATTACAATTTAAACAGAAATATAATGACAATTTTTTTTTCACGTGGAGCATCTTAAGGGAAGAAAAACCTGGGGTAGAGCTAATTAAAAAGTCCAGAAAAATGGATACTTAATTAAAGAAGCGATATGTGACTTTTTTTTAAAATACCCACCACTGCCTGCAAGTTGACTTACACATTTTATAGGACATCATCAGCTGCTGATTATGAAAAATACCTTTAGATCAAGCTAATTCAAGCCAAGAAAACATTACTGATTAAACCAGTTAAAGAAGCTGTAAGTGATTTTAAATGCCCTCTCCTGTCTGTGTGATGAATTACAATAGAAACAAAGTTAAACAATCTATGTCTCATGAGATGCTCTTTAAAAATAAGGTTGACCTAGGCCAGAAATATATATAGGTAGACACATCCTTTACGGGATTAAACCAGTTAAAGCAGCAGTGTGTGATTTTCACACCTGTGATGAAGATGAATTACAATGAGTACAGAAACAGCAAGATAGAATTGGGTGTGTGCTAAAAAATGCAGCTTAAAGATCAAATACAAGGCTTATCATTTAGCCTGGGACATGGTTTATTTCTGGGCCAGAAAAAAAATTGCAAACTAAAGCTTTAAGTGATTAATCCATTGAAAGGAGCAGCATGTGAAGTGCATTTAGAAAGGTATTTAGAAAGGTAATATAAAAACAGTGTAGGTCTCATGAGCTGATTTTAAAGCACACAAAATTTCCAGGCCTGAACAATACAAATGGATGCTTTAATTGTTTAAACAAACTAGAAAATAATATTGTCACAGTTTCTCTACATGTAGCTCTAGACGAATGGCACATAATGAGGAAAATCAAATCGAACCGACTTTATTGCCACTTAAGTTTTTTGTGAAGCAACTTCAAACTTTAAACAACTCTTTGAGACTAAGACTGAGTGTTCTCCATCTTCTCAGCACTGTTATGGAGAGCTCCGGAGATCCTGAGGCAGACGGCGAGGGCTAACGGCACTCAGAAAGGAGACGTGTATAGTTTTGGGATCATCGCTCAGGAAGTGGTGTACCGCAAAGGACCTTTCTACATCCCTAACAGCTCCCTCAAGGCCAGAGGTGCACCTGAGCCTCCGCACACAAAGGCTTTGAACCACACTGGGCTTTTACAGAGAGCCCTTCAGAAGCCTGAAAATTTTTGGACAAATTTAGTCCATTCTTAAATAACTGGTACAAGTGAAGCTGTGCAAAATCCATAGACTTGTGGTGGCTCCGTAACAGTGTGGGGTTTGTTTAGCTGACGTTCCACAGGGAACCCTGGGACACCTCCAGACGTCTCTGACAGGTGAACACTATGTGTGATAAGTTCCACCAGTTCATGTCTTGTATTCATTCTGACAGTTTTGTCCTCTTCTAACAGAACGATGCACATGTCTAGAGACACCAGATTATGGTTAGAGGAACACTCATCTGAGTTTGGGGTTTAGTCATTCACACCCAAGTCAAAGTTATTAAACACATCCGGGATGTGATAAAACAGAAATCCTACACCTCGGAATACACCTCGGAGTTCTGCAGGAAGTCTGGTGTTTATTGGCTCCACAAGCTGCTGGAGTCCATGTCCTGTGGAGGACCTGCCATGTATTAGACTGGTGTATCATGAATCCATCGCATGGATTTTGCATAGGCTCATTTGTACCGGTGTTTCTGGCACGTCAGTGGGTATGGCTACCATTCCACTGCTTCAAAGCTCCTGATTATACACTCATTACTGCTTCTCTCTTACCTGCTGTGTTTCTTTTTCATCCCTTTTGTTCATTTTGAGGATTTATTCTTTAATCACATCAGATTTTACAAACCTCAAAATGTCAATAATTCATAGATTACATTTTACATTTTATACTGAAATAATGACAGCAACATGCTGCAACAAATAAATAAATAATAAATAAATTAAAATCAACTGTTTTGCATGGCAGTAAAAACAGATTTAAATGATCTTTGATTAAAGGTATTTACAGCATCATCAAAAGAATTGATTTGAAGTTTTTATTATGTATGATAATTTGTGCAATTTGTGCAATTAGATTATTAATAATCATTATTAAAATAAATAAATACAAATTCTTTAAAAAAAGAAAAAACAGGCAAAGATTGTTATATATATTATAAAATATATTAGATATTACTAATATTATATTATATTATATTATATTATATTATATTATATTATATTATAAATTAACAATTGATTTTATAACAAATTATTTTAAAATAATATTTAACTATACTAAACTATCATATAAACTATGAAATATTTAAAATATAATTTTATTTACTATTAATGTTTTTTTTTGTTATTCTATTGGGTAATTGATTAATTTTGAAGCTGATCTGGTAGCTTGTGGTGGTCCGTCACCTTACTGTCCGATTTTAGGTTTTTCCTCTCATTGTTTAAAATGTCACCCACCTGTATCATAAATCTATTATATTATATTATATTATATTATATTATATTATATTATATTATAAACAATTACATTAATAACAAAATCACTGTATAATAAGATTTATTTTCCTATTATTTTTCCTCCCATATTTTTCTTTTTCAATCTCTCAGACATAGTGGAGCTGGTAAAGAAGGGCGGCTCTGGGCCTCTGCGGCCCCACGTGGACTCCTCGGAGTGTGAGGATGGTGTGGAGGCTCTGCTATTGAGCTGCTGGAGAGAAAGACCATCGGAGAGGCCGGATTTCACCTCGCTCAGATCCACGGTCAAGAAACTGTCCCCCAGTGGGTCAGTACTGACTGCACATATTATTGGAAGCTTTATTCTTCCTGTTAACGTTTGTGTAGATGTTTGAATGGAGGTGAATATGATTGGTCTGAGGAACCATACGAGCCACTTGATGCTCATTTTCTCTTCAGAGAAAGAGACAGAGAGACAGGAAAGACAGAGTGAGGACCAGATGGAAAGAGTGGTGGTGAGAGACAGACTGAAAGTGCATAAAAACAAGTGAACAGGAGCTAATTACATGTAGGAACACACACTTCGTACAGCTGGATTGAGGAATCATCGAGACGCTTCAAGTGAATTTGGATGAATAAATGAAGCACGATACACTCAGGACAGTTTTACCCTAAGTTTAGCCCTGATTCTTACTTTGCCCGAGTCTGTGCTAGTTGGTTCAGTCTATAGAGTTCTGTGTATGTGAAGGGCTCGGAGTCTGATTTTACACCTCCTGTTCAAGTATCAGACCTCTCGTAAGCGGAAGGTCGCGGGTTCGATGCCCGCCCAGGGCAAGGCACGACTGAGGTGCCCTTGAGCAAGGCACCTAAATCCCCCAACTGCTCCCCCTACAGCGCCGTGGTTTGGGGCTGCCCCCCCCTGCTCCGGGCAAGTGTGTACACTGCCCCTAGTGTTCACTGAGGTGTTTGTGTGTGTTTCATTGCACGGATGGGTTCAATATGGAGGTTACAATCCTTTGTGTGCAAGCACAGTAGGCAAACAGTTCACTTTCACTTTTATTATACAGGCCAGAGACTCAACATCTGATGAAAACTGAGCACCAGAAGTAAACCCAGGAGGCAGATAAAGAAAAACAGCCCCGTGTTCATGCGTGCAATCGACCTCTACACTGGACGACAAGTTCACTAAATCGTGGCAGGAGCTCGAGTGCCTGTACAATGTCACGTAAACGGAATGAGGCTGCGGCACCATTTAAGGTGGAACGGAAATTCGTGTAAGAAGCCGGCATCTGCCTCATACGTAGGGCAGAGTCTCTCCAGTATGTGCTTCACTAATCACGTGCGCTATGTGATTAGTGACCCTGACCCTCACCTTTCTTGACGGCGCGAACGCCGACAGCAGCAAGCCGCTGTACTTCCGTGTTTAATCTGCTTTCTCGGGTCACACGTTCCAGACGTGTTTTGGGGTTCAGCGTGAGTCTGGTTACAATCCCACAGTGTATCCAACTCTACAGATCTCTGCTTTTACGTAACCTGTGTTTGCTTTACCTACTCAACATGTGAGACTCACATTCCTTTTCTCAGAAGAGCGAGAGGTCAGGAAGCAGGAGCGCTTTCTCATGAGTCATGTATTGACGTGTGTTGACTCACTGCTTTGCTCCAGGCTCTGGAATAAAGACTCCACGCAGTAGTCCTGATTCCTGATCTGTGCAGTAATAAACGGACTCATCTGGTACTGAAGCTCGCTTATCCTGACCCGTCAGATACCCCCCCCCCCCCGACTTGAGGCACAGACTTCCTGTGGAACTCTCCACAATTCTGTTGTATTCCGACATGTAGGATTTCCCAGTTGTGTTCGATAACGTTGAGGTCAGGTGATTTAGGTGTGAATGACTAATCCCCAAACTCAGATGAGTGTTCCTATAACCATAATCTGGTGTCTCTAGTAGACGTGTGTGATGGTATATTGTCCTGTTAGAAGAGGACAAACCCATCAGAATGAATACAGGACATGTACTGGTGGAACTCGTCACACACAGTGTTCACCTGTCAGAGACATCTGGAGGTGTCCCAGGCGTCACATGGGATGCCAGACAAACTATGGAGCCATGTATTTTGCATAGACTGGTCTGTACCAGTTTTTCCGGCAATTCCTCGAATGTCCTCTGCTAAGGGAAGCCAATACTTTTGTGCACCACACAGAAAAAAAACAACGGCATGAATGAACGATGTTTCAGAAAAGATAGCAATGTTTGGTAAGGGACAATACACTCCACGTTGTGGTGTTTTCGGTAAATAATCAACAACCTGGTGGTGTGATGATGTGCAAGAGTGTAACTGAAAAAGTGAAAGTGAAAGTGAACTATTTGCCTACTGTGCTTGCACACAGAGGAATGTGACCTCCACATTTAACCCATCCGTGTAGAGAAACACACACACACCAGTGACCACTAGGGGGCAGTGAACACACTTGCTCGGAGCGGAGGGGCAGCCCCAAACCATGGCACCGGAGCAGTTGGGGGAGTTAGGTTCCTTGCTCAAGGGCACCTCAGTCGTGTCTTGACCTGTCCAGGGATCGAACCCAGGGACTTCCAGTTACGAGACCGGTTCCCAAGCTGATACCCAAAAACTAATAAATTAAAAACGATAGCGGATTAGAATGACCAATCAGAATCCAGCAGTGGACAGCATTGTGGGATAAGTCTCTCTCTCTCTCTCTTTTGCTTTTTCTCGCTCCTCTTTTCTTTCCTCCCCAGTGGTTACAGGAAGTCCCCTCTTTTCTTTCTGCTCGTCCTCAGGATGTGTAATTGAGAATCGCTCTGCCGAAGCTTTCTCTGCTAATAAAAAGCGAACAGAAGCAAGACTCAGATGATCATTAATAATACTTAGCGCTGACGGTGCTTAATGAGTTACACAAACACGCCCGCGTGATGGGACGCCTCCGGGGACCGATGACACGCAATGAGGAAGACTCGCCGTCCCCCGGGAACAGAGCTGTCAGTGCGTGTCACGCGAAATGTTTTTTCCTGCTCCCGGAGATAAGGAGGGGGTGGTGGGGGGTGAACTAGACACAGACGAAGAGAGACAGAGAGAGAGAGAGAGTGGTGGAAAAGAGAGAAACAGACGGAGGAAGAGAGACAGATGGAGAAAGATAGAGTGGTGGTGGTGGAAACGCCACAGTTGTGGCTTCTGCATCTGGAGCATCTGGGTTTTTCTGTTCCTGTCATTTTGTCTGTAGGACAGAGAAGCTTTATCTCAGTCAGCACTGGTACATCTGATAGCCACTACATGACGTGAACGTTATTTTTCGCTCACTGAGTGTGTCGAGCGTGTCGAGTGTGTTAAGTGTGTGTCTCTCTGGAGTGTGTGAGTCACAAAATCCTGGCTCGTCAACGACTATATAAATCATCAGAATTTTATCAATGCTGCAAAATTTGCCTTTAGGAATCATGGATGGCCTTCGTGTGTGTGTGTGTGTGTGTGTGTGTGTGTGTGTGTGTGTGTGTGTGTGTGTGTGTGTGTCAGTGGCAGTGAGAAGATCCTGGACGATCTGTTGTCACGTCTGGAGCAGTATGCGTGCAATCTAGAGGAGGTGGTAAGTGACCGGACGGCGCAGCTGCAGGAGGAGAAGAAGAAAGCAGAGGCTCTCCTTACCCAGATGTTGCCACGGTAACCTGTCTACATCCGATCAGTGACACACACACACATGCACTCCTGGGAATGTATGATGATGAGATGCTCCTGCTGGCTCAAAACCTCGAGCATGTCAGCTGCCTCTGTATTTTATTGTACCTTTATTGTACCTTTAAGCAGATGTCATGTGATCATGAAACCCACATCCACACTCGCACCCGTCCTGACGCCTGACCCGACCGCTGAAGAGCCTCTTAAAAGACACTTAACGCTTGTGTGTATTTTTAGATCCGTAGCCGCACAGCTCATAGCCGGGAGGACGGTGCGAGCCGAGACCTACGACTGCGTCACGGTTTATTTCAGTGACATCGAAGGCTTCACGGAGATGGCGGCCTCGCTCACGCCCATGCAGGTGCTGGATCACGTGTCTCAGCAACGTCGTACAGGATGTTCAGAATAAATGTTACAGGAAGTGCTAATGCTGATTAAACAGCCGATCATAAATCAGATAATAAAATCAGGGCCTGGGATTGGTCAGGTGGAAATAAGATTAACTAATGAAGGGTAATGTTGAGGACACTAACAGAGTGAGATTAGCTAATGGAGGATATAATAATAATCTAGAAAATGTATGTAAATATATAGAAATATATAAACTTCTCCATTATTTCTGTATAGCTGCTTTGGAGCAATGTCCATTGTTAAAAGTGCTATAGTAATAAAATAAAATAAAATAAAATAAAATAAAATAAAAGTTTCCTGAATTACTGAATTTGGGAAATATAGGAATATCATTCTAATAAATAAATTCTTTTGAAGATATTTTTATTTGTGTATATAAGTCTGGAAACATATTTTACTTTTATACTTTTAACTTTTATATTTAATATATTTTAATTAAAATTTAAAATGATAATATTTATTATGTAATAATAACCTTTTCATTTTAATTCTTTAACTACTAACTAAGCAATTATTTGGTTATTTTAATTATCTAACTATTTAAATATATTTTTTTATTATTTTTAATTATTTAAAAATTAACACATTTAAAAAAATATATATTTAATATATTTTTATAAATATATTTTTTATCAAAATTTTAAATGCTAATATTTATTATGTAATAATTGAAACTTTGAAATATTTTAGTTATTTATTGTTTAAACTATTTACCTACTACCTACCTATTTTAATTTAATTATTTTATTTGTGTTTTATTTTATCTATTTAAATTATTAAGTTATTTTAATGTAACTATTTAAATATAATTATTTCATTATTTGCAATTATTTCAGAATTAAATAATATTTAAAAAAAACAAAATTTTTATAATATATATATTTTGGTAAATGTTCAATAACAATTTCTCAGAGAAATGTTTATACTTTGCATTTTTAGCCACACAAGCTGCCAACTTATTATCTTATTCTTAAACAACATATATATATATATATATATGTGGATCATCAGAATTTTATCTGGATCCGCATGCACGTGTGGAATGTGGCACGTCAGTGAGGATGCGTGCACATCCCAAAGACGTAACTGAAGCTAACGGTAAGATTTATGTCTTATTTTTTCTTCCAGGTGGTGAACATGCTGAATGACCTGTACACACACTTCGACAACATCGTCGACGACCACGACGTGTATAAGGTCGGGCTCTAACCCCACACTATCGCTAATCACTGACTAATAAGAGACTAATGAAGAAAGCTTGATAGTGAAATGACAGGCTTGTCCTCTGATGTTCTCAGGTAGAAACCATAGGCGATGCCTACATGGTGGTGTCAGGCCTGCCGATTAGAAACGGAGACGAGCACGCCAGAGAGGTGGCCAGGATGTCGTTAGCCGTAGTCCAGGGTATGGAGCACTTCCAGAGTGTGCATGTTCCTCAACGGCGACTGAATGTCCGCATCGGAATTCACTCAGGTTAGACCTGTCTCGGTACAGTGTTCACGAGCATGAATACACACACCGAACTGCCGGAAACCAGAAAAACTGGCAACCGTGTCGACACACCTGACATGGCTGTGTTTGAATTTCAGGGCTGTGTGTTGCCGATTCTAGATTTCGAAAGGGAAATGTCTAGGGTTCTAGAATTCTAAAGGGGAATGTCTAGGGTTCTAGAATTCTAACGGGGAATGTCTAGAGTTCTAGAATTCTAAAAAGGAATGTCTAGGGTTCTAGATTTCTAAAGGGAAATGTCTAGAGTTCTAGATTTCTAAAAAGAAATGTCTAGGGTTCTAAAGGGAAATGTCTAGGGTTCTAGATTTCTAAAGGGAAATGTCTAGGGTTCTAGATTTGCTGAAAACCAGAAAAACTGGCAACTGGGTCGACACACCTGACATGGCTGTGTTTGAATTCCAGGGCCGTGTGTTGCCGGTGTCGTGGGTCTAAAAATGCCTCGCTACTGTTTATTTGGAGACACTGTCAACACTGCCTCGAGGATGGAGTCATGTGGTTTACGTAAGATGAAAATTCTGAGAGTCTAGAATTAGACACATCACATCCATGTACTGAACTTCAGGATCAGGTTGCTTGTGCATTAACACTAAATATTTCTGCTTCTTCAGCGCTGAAGATCCATGTGAGCAGCTCCACTAAATCTCTCCTGGACACTTTTACGACATTCCGGTTCGAGCTGAGAGGAGACATACACATGAAGGTACGGAACGTCAAGTCCTGCATGTGATCATGTCACTTGACTCAACAGGATCCATCACTTCCTGATGTGAATAGCTCGTCACTATTCTGACTGTGAGAAATGAGTCTGCAGGTGTGGTGCAGTTTTACAAATGAGTTCATTCAGATCAATTCAGATCGGTTCTAGATTTCTAAAGGGAAATGTCTAAAGAGGAATATCTAGTGTGTCTAGGGTTCTAGGGTCTAGGGTGTCTGGACATAGGTGTCTAACCCTATGTCTAGGGCTCTAGATATCTAGAAATGTCTAGGGTTGTAAATTTCTAAAGGGGAATGTCTAAAAATGAATGTCTAGGGTTCTAGATTTCTAAAGGGAATGTCTAAAGAGGAATATCTAGGGTGTTTAGGGTTCTAGATTTCTAAAGGGGAATGTCTAGGGTTCCACCTTTCTTATGTGGTAAGTCTAGGGTCCTACGATTTTGAATTTTTATTTTATTATTATTTTAATAAAGTTCCTCAAGAGTTCTTTAAAGGAGCTGGTCTATGGTTCTTGTCCTCTAAATGTGTTCATTAGGAAGTTCATTCAATTCCAAATGGATTTGTTAAGTGAATGTTGGATGGGTTCCAGCTTCCTAATTAGTATGTCCAGGGTACTAGTTCTGCAAAAGAGTTTAGAACTGGTTGTAATTGAGGTTGTTAGGATAGTAACAGGTTTAGATGTTGAAGGGGATTTGGTGAAACCTGTAACAAACATGGTTCCATAATAAATATAGCTTTTGTCAAGGGTTCTTCAAATAGGTTATTTCTTATAAAGGTCATATTCTAGGATTCTGGTATCTGAATGGGTTTGTCGAATGTTCTGGATTGGTTTGTTGAATGTTCTGGATCGGTTTGTCGAATGTTCTGGATCGGTTTGTCGAATGTCCTGGATCGGTTTGTCCAATGTTCTGGATCGGTTTGTCCAATGTTCTGGATTGGTTTGTCGAATGTTCTGGATTGGTTTGTTCGAATGTCCTGGATCGGTTTGTTGAATGTTCTGGATTGGTTTGTCGAATGTTCTGGATTGGTTTGTTCGAATGTTCTGGATCAGTTTGTCGAATGTTCTGGATTGGTTTGTCCAATGTTCTGGATTGGTTTGTTCGAATGTTCTGGATCGGTTTGTCAAATGTTCTGGATTGGTTTGTCAAATGTTCTGG